>PVKB01001510.1:129892-355485 GCA_004027205.1 Ctenodactylus gundi
CCCTCCCTCCCTCCCTCCCTCCTTCTCTCCCTCCCTCCCAACAATCACTATTTTACATGCTGACCAACCTTGTTTTGATCTTCCACGTAGGAGAGAATGCACATTTCTCTTTGCTTCTGGATTGTTCACTTAACACAGTGTCTTCCACTTTCATCCTTTGCGCTGCAAGTAACAGGATCTTATTCTATTTTTACTAGCAAATAACCTTCCATTGTGCATATAAACCACATTTTCTTTAGGCATTCATCCATTGGTGGGCACCTCAGTTGATTCTGTGTCCTGGCTCTTGGGACCAGTACCGCCATAAACATGTGAATGCAGGCATCTTTTTGATAGGTTAACAGAATGTCCTTTAGATGGGTGCCTTGGGCTAGGCTGGCTGGATCACAGAGTAGGCCTATTTCTGCTCTTCGGGGAGTCTCCACACTGCTTTCAAGTTTGTATTCCCCCCAACAGTATGTGAGAGCTCTCTTTTCTCCACCATTCTTGCTGGCATTTATTATTATTATTTTGTTCCTTTTTGGTGACAAGCAGTCATTTTAGTTGGAGTGAGATGACATCCACTGTGTTTTCAATTTGATTTCCCCGATGCCATATAACACTGAGCATTTTGTCATAGATTTGTTGGCTATTTGTATTTCTTCTTTCTAGAATTTCTGTTCAGGTCATTTGCCCACATAAAATTAGATTTTATTTCTGTTGAGTTTTGTGAGTTTCCTACATATTCTGTTTATAAACCCTGCGTCAGATGAAGCATTTGCAAGGGTTTCCTCCCGTTCTGTAGACCGCTTATTCACTCTTTTGACTGCTTTCTTTGCTGGGCTGAACTGTTTTAGTTTGATGTAATCTCGTTTGTCAAGTTTTGCTTTTATTGCTTGTGCTTTTGGGGTCACAGCCAGAAAGTCTTTGTCTAGACCAATGCACTAAAGTGTTTTTCCTATATTTTGTTCAGTAGCTTTATAGTTTTGAATCTTATTTATGTCTTGGATCTATTTTTGTCTGTGGTAAGAGACAAGAATCTAGTTTTTTTCTTTTTTGGACATGGATTTCCAGTTTTGCCAGCACTCTTTATTGAAGAATTTTTTCCCTCCAGTTTATTTTCTTAGTGTCTTTATCCAAAGTCAGTTGGCAGGAAACATGTGAATTTACTTCTAGGGTCTTTATGGTGCTCCACTGATGTATGTGTCTGTTTTTAATGCCAGTACTGTATTGTTTAAATTACTGCAGTTTTGTAGAATGTTTTGAAGACAGATAGTGTGCTGGATTCTTTGTGATTTGTTTTGTTTTATGCTAAGAACTGCTTTGGCTGTGTGAGAACTTTTGCAGCTTCACATAATTTTAGGAATGACTTTTCTGGCCTTGTGAAGAATGTCATTGGTATTTTCATTGGAATATATTGAATGCGCGGGTCATTTTGGAGAGTAGTAGCATTTTGATGATATTAATTCTTTCAATCGGCCACTGTGAGATTCTCCTCCTCTTACTCCTCTGCCTTCCTCTGTCTCCTCCTGTCCTTCGTGCTGTCCTGTGTTCCCAAGCACAGGGCAGCCTTGCTGTACCCCAGGGAGGAGCTGTGTGGGTTCGAGATGCCCCATTCAGGCCCGAGTGATCGGGCCATGCACCGGGAGTCCCGTGTTAAGGAACAGAAGGCATATAGCAAATAAGTTGTCTTTAAATGAAAACACACAAGAAACAAGGTTGTATGTTGAACAGAGGACAGAACGTTGTAGTGGAGGCTCACGGGACGCACCTTCTCTTCCCTCAGAGCCACGCTTAGTGATTCCTGACTCACGCTTGCAGCAACCTCGCAGAACGTGGCTGCTGTGAGCAATGCGACTGTTCATTATTTCTTGTTCTGTCACTATTGAACTACTTTCATCCTTATATTTATAGTAGGCTTCTTATAGACGGCACATAACTGAGTCTTCTTTTTTAATAAAATATCAAAATTCAAAGGTAATTTAGTTACCAACTGTCTAGATGTCTTTTTTCCATAATTACTGTATTCTAATTTTAAAATTTTTATTTACATATAACATCTTGATTATTTTTACCCTACTTTATAATCCTCCATTATCACTTAAAATTGAATTATATTTTATCATATGAAAATTTGTGTTGTTATAGTTTTAGAAAGCGTAGCTAATCAAAAATAATAAAATCACTCATATTATCTACTAAGAATATTAATATTTTGCATATACCTTCCCAGTTTGTCTCTGCCTCTCCCACTACACATACACATATGATGATTTTGATGCAGACAAAAAAATTGGGGTGCTTGCCTAATGTGTAAGGCCCTGGATTTGATTCCCAGGAACCCCAAATACACATATACATATAAGTATGTATGTATATGTGTGTATATATATATATATATATATATATATATATACGAATAGTTTATATTTGAGTATGTATGCACTTGAGAAAATTCAACACTCTATATCTAAAGCATTTCTTCCTCCAAGTTAAGTGGACAAGGGGCTCTTTTTCTCAGACCACAGAAAAAGACACACTGTTCTTGACACTTCCCAAATTCTGCATCTATCCCGGGCCATTGGTGTTAGTGATGGAGAATAAAAGAGTGGATCACCAACATCACCAAAATGTTGTTCTTGAGAACAAAATGATTCAGTCAGTGTACACAGCACTTCACAGTGTACAGAGCAAATCTCTAACTAATCTCTAACTAAGTGCCACACAAAAGAGCTTTTCTTGATTGAGAACACATAGCACAGGGCTGGGTGTCATCTCTCTCATGCTGTAGAATGATGAGAACAGTTTGTTTATTTCACAACAATTCAAATACAAGGCAAAGCCAGTTGTTGCAGGAACTTGGGTTTGAGAATACGAAGGTCCGGGGCAAAGAGCTTCTGCCATTTCTGTGCTTTGTGGTGTCGGGAAAATTATCCAATCTTGCTGATTTGCTCATCTGCAAAGTAAAGATCATAAAATGCATTTTCTAGAGTAGTAATGAGGATAAAGATCAAGCACCTGCTATTTACTAGAGTGAAGGCACAAAATCAACCTGAGGGGCCTGAGGATGGAGATGAATGGATAAAGAAAATGTGATCTATAGAGAGATGAATGAATATTATTTGGCCATAAAGAAGACTGAAGTCCTGCCATTTGTGGGAGAATGGGTGGAGCTGGAGGGCGTCTGTGAAGTGAAATATGTCAGACACAGAAAGACAAATATCACATATTCTTTTTTATATGTGGAAGCTAAAAAAAAAGTCCCATCTGAATGTAGAATGGTGATTACTAGAGGCTGGGAAGGATGTGTGTGTGTGTGTGTGTGTGTGTGTGTGTGTGTGTGTGTGTGTGTGTTTGTGTGCACGCGCGCATGTGTGGCAGTGGTATAGGACAGAGAGACTGGACAACAGGTAGCAAACCATCGCACCCTAGAAACAGTGGTGTCCTAGAGTGATGTGGATGACCGTGGTTTACAAGAACCTCTTGCAGACTGTGGGGAGGTCTAGAAGACAGTACCCTGCAGGGCTCTTTGTTACTTTTTTAGCTGGAGCACATTTCTTGACATCCACAACTAAAGGGAGGAAAGATTTAGTTTAGCTCAAGGTTTCAGAAGGTCTCAATCTGTTCGTGGGCACTGGCGATGGCAGAAGCACATGGCAGAGGATCTAGCCAGAGCAAAGCTGTTCACGGTATGGCAGGCAGGAAGCTGAGAGAGTAAGGGAGAGTGGAGCCAGTGCATCGCCTTCCAGGCCGAGCCCCAGGCAGCGGCCCCTTCTGAGTCCAGCCTCTAGTAGCTTCCCCTTCCAGCCAGGCTCCGCACAGAGTCCATAGCTTTCCCACACCATCCAAACACGTGAGGCTTTGGGGGGATGTTCCAGATCGGAGCCACCACAGGCCTCAAACGTGAGGGAATGAGGAGGAGGAAGGGCTGAGCAGTACCCTGAGTGGAACTGGACTCAGGAGTGCATTCCATAGTCACGTGTTGAATTAGTACACTGAGCTGTACCAATATCAACAGTGGACACATGTCGATCAAAACATGGGGGCAGACACAGTGCCAGGCCCAAGGTAGACCGCATGGTAGCAATGACTGGTGCCGTCATTGTTCAGCGGCGAAAGTCAACTAATAAGTATTTGACATACGTGTGCACCTATAAGATCTCAAAATCTGAGCCTCCGTCTGCAGGAGCTGTCCTGCTGAGCATTTCTGAAGAGGACAACTAGCGCACGGGGTCACTGTGTTACCTGGCTGTAGGCTGTGAAACTTCAGAGCAAAGTGTTAGTACAAGCTGACCTGATGATAAAGCAGATGTCGAGTGCATCCTGAGATGAATAAGTTATGAATCATGGAAAGTTGCTGTTTAAAGGCACGCAGCTCCATGCTTGGAAGCAGATGGCCATCTTGCTGATCTGAATAATTTTGATCTTGTCTAAATTTAAAACCCAGCAATTCAAATATGTTTAGGTAGGTAGGAGATTGAACATGTAAGAACACCCACCACCGTTTATTATTTTATTCAGATTTTGAGACAAGGTCGTGGCAACTTGCTAAGCTGCCCAAGCTGGGCTTGAACTTGTGATCTTCCTGCCTCAGCCTTGCAGAATGCTGGGATGACAGGCCTGTGCCATTGGGCCTGGCAGAGTTCTTCATTTGTAACTAGTCAGGACAAGTTTGTATTTTGAGATATTGCTTTTGATTTATTATACACAATGGAATACTACTCCTCTTTAAAGACAGATAGGTTGGAGGGTTTTGGAGGTAAATGGAGGCAGTTTGAGACCATCATGCTTAGTGAAGTGAGTCAGAGGCAGAAGGTGAAATATCAAATGGTTTCTCTGATATGAGAAACCCAGATCACAATTATTATTTTTTTGAGACCTGATTTGTCACTTTGTGCCTTATGTCATAGACACTTATACATTGTTAGGTATTCTTGAAATTTTCTCTTTGATCCAATATGGATATTCATAGGGGGAAAACCCTCAAAGTTTGTTAAGAAAACCATGGCATAGTCACCAGCTGCAGATTAGTGGAGTTTACTTCCAAGAGCATCACTTGGCTGTGTGACTTTGGATAGATGAGTTCTGCCCCCTTCCTGTCCTTGTGTTCATGTTTTGAGTGTCTCTAGAGGGCGAGATCCCAGTTCTCAGTGGAGACATCCATCACAGAGCCAAATGCAAGAGGAGATGGTGTAAGATAAGACAGAGGAGGCTGTGTGTGTAGAAGACCTACTGTGTGGCATATGTGTCACGAGTATTTCTTTTTCAGTAAGGCAGAACTTAACCGAAGTCAATGCCAAAATAGAACCATCTGTCCTTATGTGGTTGCTAAGATGCTGTTCTTACACCTAATAGGTCTCAACTGGTGTAGGGGCTGGACTTACCACACTGAAGGGAAATGCCTTTGCTCATTTTCTTTTAAAATATATATACATTTTTTCAGATGCAGAAAAGACATAGTGATGGCACTTAAGAAATACACTGAAAGGATGAATTATGAAAGTGTTCTGGGAGAATGTGATGGTTCTGTTTGGGTTTTGGGCAGAGGCCTTTATGGAATTCACAACTTGTGTTGCCTGAGAAAAGTTGTTAATTTTCATTTCTGTAGACTTCATTTATAACATTCTTGTGCACTTTTTTCTGCCTTTCCATTTTAATTTTATATTTTTGTGGGAATAAAAATGAAATTATGTGTTTATTGCAGTGCCACAGATGAGATTTTAATCACCCCTAACCAGGAAGCATAGACTGAAATTCCCCATAGCCTTAATTGCAATGACTCATGCTCCAGAATATATTATTCCACCACATGATTGGGCCATGCTATAGAAGTCAATAAATAATAGTTATTTGTTCCAAAAATAACTATAAGGTCCAGACAAGCCATCTTTAAAGCCTTGCTTGTCTTGCTGTTTTTGTGCTTACAGCCCTTGGAGCTCTTGGCCATTAGAATGGGAGTCAGTAAAAAGAACTAAGTCTGACCCCACCTCCATCCATGTACCTCAGACAGGGAAGCCCCCCCCCGTCCCCCCCCCCCCCGCCCCCGCAGTGGAGGTCTCATGCCCTGGCCTGGGCAAAGAAAGAATCATTACTCTAATGACAATGGAGCTCGGGATGGTGGGTAAAGTCCTGAGCAAGTGAGTGGCATATGGAGGGATAAGCACTTTGGAGAATTTTACTCATTCGGCCAGCAAACATTCACCGTAAGTCCTTTGGTGAACCACCCCCTGTGAGATGGTGAGCACTCAGAATTTTAACAGAAAGGACGTTAAAGAATTAGAGAGCTGTGATGAAAGGTGGTGATGAGGAAGGATGGGTTGCTTAGTTGGGAGGAAGCGACACGAGTGCCCTGGGTTTGAGTCCCCTTGGGAAGCCAGTGCTGACCATGGCCACAGCCTTTGCTCTTGCAGAGAAATCCCCTCCGCACACTGTTCTTCAGTATCACAGGGCCACACTGAGGTCCTGCTTGTGAGTGTGGGAGTGTGGAGCGGGGCCAAGAGGAGTGCCGGAGGAGGAAAGGAGTCTCTTTCGCTACATCCTTTTAGGAACGTCTGTGGACTGCATAGATGTGGTATTCAATGTCTTTGACCATAAAGGTGCCTTCAAAGAAGGGGCACAAAGACCTCAGAGGGCACTCTCTGATGGGGTCCTGACTCTGGTCCTGACTCTTCTACTTGAGATCATCTCCCTTTGGTGGCCACTGTCACCACTAGAACTGGATGTTTTGTGTGAGATGCTCCCTCAAAAAATTGTCCCAAGCGTAAGCAGTCGTATTGTTTCTTTTGTTCCTCTAAGAAGAGCTGAGGGGGACTTTCATGGAATAGTAGAAGAAAACTCATAGAAAAATTACCATTCAGATACCATAAAAGGCCGAGGAAAATGATTGTCTGCTTCATTTCTTGGTCCCTGGCCCGGCATTCCCCTGCTCATATGCACTGTGGCTCAGGAGGTCTCGCGCTGACCACACAGTAAGCCACCTGGGAACGTCTGTGTGCACTAGGGGCTGGTGAGATGTAAACCTCTGGCATGGCACCAGGCTGTGCAGCTGGGCTGAGAAGCACTGACCCAGTTTCAAAGCATGGGCACAACAGGCAGACGGCTGAAGGCTTCCTTAGCTCCTGCCTCCTGTGTGTCTCGTGCTGGCATCTTCAAGTCTTAGCACATGTACAGATGCATGAATGAGTAAAAACACAGTCATCTTTCTTATTACTACTTAGTCTCCCATTAAAATGAAAAGCAAGAGGTGATTCTAACCCTTCTGCCCATAAAGGGCACTTGTACCCAGGTCCTGCCCTGGTTGAGGGACATACCTTCTCTGGTCCTTGGCAGCCCCATGGTCACTCTTTAGATACCAGGACTGATCTTGTCCCTCATCTTCTTGATGTTATTTCTATCACTAGACGACCGCAGCACTCATACAACTAGAATAAAACACATCCACACCCTGAGGTCGATGGGTACTGGCTGTGCTAGGTGAAGAGACCTCAGCTAAGAGGCCCCTCCCCTCCAGGGGAAGAAGGCAGGAGCACATGCCAGAGACATCAACCGCAGACCTGACTGAGGACTCAGGAGTCCCAAGACTAGTATTGTCTTGCCAGGCAGGCAGTTTGCTCATAGGCATGACGCTTAGGCAGCCAGGGTTCCGCGTGGAAGGAGTGAGGCAGAATCTGGATGATATGCTGGGTCCTACCCGTGGTGTTCTGAGTAGCAACTGGTGCTCCTTCAGACCTTATCTAGGCCATATGGGGAAAGAGACAGTGTTCTTGGTGCCACCCTTGCGAAGGATGTATTGTTACAAGGTTCAGACACAGAAGGAAAGAGTCGATGTGTATTATTGAACCAGTTTTCACTTAGGCCCATGGCTGATATTTTTATTACATGACTTAACTTAGGAGCAATTGATAGATGGGGAAATAAAAACAACATATTTATTATTTATAGTGTATTTATGTAAGGCATCTGTCTGAAAATAAATATTTGATGATATTTAATATGCTAAGTGTTTCACTTTGTTGAGAATCTGAGAACTGAATTGCCCAAGGGCAACTTGTTGTATTGCTGTAAAAGTTGATTCTGTATATATATAAATATACATGTATGTATGTGTGCATATGGATAGCATTAGCTACATAGGTAAGTGTCTTCATCTCCTTTTAAAGATAGAATTCAAAGTCAATATGTGAACTATGGCTTGGGCTCAGACACTTGAATTTAAGGCAAGGTTGGCTACTCGTTGGCCTTTTGACTCGCAGAGTTACCTAGTTGCTCTGAGCCTCCGTACCTGCTTTTGGAGGAGAAGAGCAATAACCATCTCTCTTCTCAAATGCAGCTGCATTTGTGGTTCAAAGAGAACCTTTCTGTAAAATGCTCTTATTAAAAACCTTTTTACAGGTGTATTGAGGCAGAGTGGTCCAGCAGTTGCTGCGGTTTTCACATGAGTGTTTACCTGCTGGTGCCTTTCCACATGGTAGGCGCCGAGCGAGCCAGTCTCCTTATGATCCTTTGCGACAATCCTCTTCCTCTCCTCCTCCTCCTCCTCCTTTTTCTTCTTCAGTACTGGGGCCTGAATTCAAGCATCCTATTTCCGAGATACGCCCCACTCCTTTTTATCCTATTTTGAGGTGGGTCTTGCTAAATTGCCCAAGTGGGACCCCAGCTTCCAGCTCTCTGGCTGGGCATTCCACTCCTTGGCTGGCATGTGTTCTACCAGCACACTTTATTTGCCCTGGAACTCCTGATGAGCTAGGAAGGACTGAAAGAAAAGGAAGCTGTGGGTGACACTTTCCTTTCCCTTCCTTTCTGTATCATTTTAAATATAGCTACTTCAAAGAATTATTTTTCAACGTAAATGGTTGACTAATTTAGGGAAGCGACAAGGGCATGGAAGACCATTCAGGGTTCCCAGAACACCACTGTCCTCTGTGTTCTCAGCAAATAGCTCCTGAGGTCCCATTAGGATGTGTGGCCTCTCTCTCCTCCGCCCCCACTCCGTTGTGGATGTCACACGCCAACCTTGTGTGGCCGTCCCTTGGTTTTCTGTGGGGGGCTGTGCTTGCATCTGCAGATATACTGTCCCTTATATGAAGTGGTTCAGTATTTAAATAAAACCTTTGCACGTCCTCCCGTATGACTTGAGGCCCTCTCAGATTATTCAATACCTAAGGCATTGTAAGTACTACATAAATTGTTATGCTGTATTGTTTAGGGACTGATGGCAAGGGGAAAGGCCATATGTGTTTGGTATGTGCACAGGTCTTTCCTGTGCGCTATTTTCTTCTTTCTGTGGTTGATGGAGGCCATGGCCAGGAATCCATGGGTACGGTGGGGCCTTGGTCTCACCAAGCTCACACACACTACGGACCACCCGAGGCAGCAGTGCCTGTGGGTGTTTCTAAGGCCGTAGGGAGATCCGGCCAGAAGCAGTGACATGGGCTGCTACTCCTCTGCATTGGTGTAGGCGTCATTGTCCCGGCAAATTTCAGTCACAAAACGCAGTTGAGGGATGAGGGTTTGAGGAGTTTGAAGATGGAAACAGCAGGAGGCCATCCAAGCGTAAGGACCTGGGAATCTGCCTGATCCCCTGGCTGCTGGTGATAGACAGCACAGGGCCGCCTCCAGCCTCCGTCAGAAGCTGGCTTCGAGGTTAGCAGTGCTGTGTCTTCTTGGGGCTGTCCAGTCCAGCTGGAAGAGCTCTAACACCAGAGGCTGTAGCACTGTGGCAACTTGCCTGCAAGCTCAGAACAAAACAAAACAAAACAATCTTCCATGGGCAGAAAGCTGGCTGAGGTGCTTAGGAAGTCTAGGACAGGGAGCCAGGGGGAGGTAGAGTATGGATTTGGAGAGGGATGTGGGATAAGCACTCGGGGATCCTGCTTGCACTGTTGTCTCTATGTGCCAGGAGAGTTCTCGGAGTGGCTGAGCAAAGATCTCAGGTAGATGCCAGGCACTGAAGTTCATACCTGGAATCCCATTACTCTAGGAGGCTGAATCAGGAGGATTGCAAGTTCAAGCCTAGCCCAGGTGGCTTAGGAGTTTAGTGAGACTCTGTCTCCAAATTAAAAGCCACTTTTTAAAAAAAACAGCTGTGGATATAGCTCAGTGCAAAGGTCCTAGGTTCCCTCCTCAGTAACAAAAACAAAATATGCAAGCAAATAAAAAACTCAGATTTGTACCCCCAACTCCTAAAAAACAAACAAGATTCCAAATAAGCCAGAATTAGTTTCCACTCTGTGCATTTGGCTCCAATTCCATTTCTAGGTCTCTAACCATGCAGACCAGATGGCCAAACGTTATGCCAAAGAGCGATCAGGAGGGGCAAACCCACAAGCTGCTGCTCATGGTGGTCAAGGGTGATCCAGTGTGTAACAGATCCCTGACCCCACTGTGCACCTGCACACTTGGAGATCAGGATGGTCCTTCGACCCCTATCTGTGCTTTCCTGGCATCTGAAACAGACCTTGGGTTATATTCATTAGTTATTTACTTGGCAGACATTTAGTGCCAGGCAAAGGCTGGTGTTGAACACACAGGACTTCTGTTCTTTACGTGTTTAGGCACCGGATCAAGAAAAACATTGACCTGCCTGTTGTCTTGACAACATGTTCTCATCCCAAGGAAAACGCACCATTTCATTCCAACTAGAATGTCACCAACTCAACCACTCCTTTCTGTTTTGGCTCCTCAGTTGGGTTTTCAAGTCACTGATAGCTCTTTTTCCTTTTGGACATGATTTCTTGAATCAGTGATTTGGGAGTATAGATGTGTGTGTGTGTGTGTGTGTGTGTGTGTGTGTGTGTGTGTGTGTGTGTGTATGTATGTGCATATTCAAAAAATATACATAGAGTGATGGGATCAAACTATATAGTGAATGTTTAAATTTAAAAAAACTACAAGAAAAAACACTGCCACAATCTCTCTCAGAATACTCTCCCTCACTTCAGACACACTGCTTCATCATTCCTGCTGTTTCCTGACACAGTTCTGGAAGTCACCTCTGGTGAGTGACTTTAGAAGATGTGATCAAAAACGCAATGGAAAGGCAGACTCCTAAACACGTGGCGGGTGTCCACATCCCTTTACTCATGGACTGATGCCATGTGACCTCTGGCTCTTTTCTAAAGGTGAGATGACCACAAAGGGTCAGGGCTTTGAATCAGCTCAGGATATCGAAGTAGTTATGATAGTGCAGCTCAAGACCCTCCACAAGGGAACACCCAGAGCTATGTGGGGAAGCGGCTAGGGTGATGGGAAGGAAGGGACATAAATGACAATGTGTTTTCCACTGTAATAAATGTTTCAGTGTTACAAGATGTAAAAAAAACATTAAACATTCACCATATCTTTTGGTTGTAACACACATAACACACATATAAATATGTTACGAAAGCCTGAGATCTAATCCAACACAAGCAAAAACGCCAATGATATATAAATTGATGATTTGAAAGTTTGCCTTGTGCAGCAAAAAGCATTTCAGCAGTTTTCTGTTCACTTAATCCCAAGGCAGTTGGATTGCCTTCTGCAGCCTTGTTAGGGTTAGAAAGGCAAGTTTCCTCCTGGGGAAGCAGCCTGCGCCTTCCATGACCATTTGTAATCGGAATGTCTCATTAGGCTTGTTATTTTGCACATTATAATCAGCCAGTGGGACTTTAATGAGTAAGTCATTTGGGTCAGTTGTGAAATGAAACATTTCTCATCCTCATGGTAATTCAGTGGTGTTTAGATGAGATTTTTCTCACCAAATCATTTATCTCTCATCAAACGATCTAATTTGCTCTAAACTTTAACAAATACGGTTTAGAGACTGTAAGTTTTCGCCCACCATGACACTTCTTTCCACCAGCAGGACCCTTTGCCACACTGTTAGGCTCTTTAAAGAGAGTTTCACAAATATGGTACAAAAGAATGAATCAAGTTCCTTCAAAATTGTCTGTCTCAGTGATAAAAGTTCAATTTCTTATATTCTGGATAAATATAAATAGAGGAAGCTAAGAAACAAACTCTTTTTTGATATAGAAATTCTTTTTCTTTTTATGAAAATGTTATCTATCATCGCTCAGCTTTTGTTAAAATGATTCCTTGAGGGCAAGAAATCAAACTACATATGATCATATAAAATTAATATATTGGATACTTTGCTTAGAAAGATGTCCTGTGGCCAGGCCGAGTGATGCCCATCTATAATCACAGAACTCTGGAAAGCTGAGACAGGAAGATCATAAGTTTGAGCCCCGCCTGGGTAACTTAGTGACTTAGTGAGACCCTGAAAATAAAAATAAACGTAGGCTGGGTATGTAGCTTGGTGTCAGAGTCCTGAGCACTGTGAAGTAGTGCAAGGTGGAAGTATGACTGTGCATCAGTGATCAATCATTCTTTTTTATTACTTGCATGTTCATGTTTATATATTTAATTTATTATTATTAATATTTTCCCCATTTTATTGATATGTATAAGTGCAAAATTTAAGGTTCACAATGAAGTTCAGCATTTTGTGCACATACATATCTTGTCAAGGTGACAAGGACTTTCCCACTCTCCTTTTGTCCCTCGCTCTCCCCTCCCCTCCCTCCCTCCACTCCCATGTTATGTCCCTGGTTCACTTTGTCTTTTGTCTTTAAGTTCCACAGGAGTTGTGATCTGGGTCTCTCATATCAGAGACCATTCAGTGTTTCACCCTCTGCTTCTGACTCACTTCACTGAGCATGATTTTCTCATCATTCTTTTAACAGTTCTGTATTATGTGTTTGAAAGTAGAGCATATGATTTCAGGGTCCAGCCTTAGATTCTTTTGCCTCAGTTTCCTGATGTATAGTGAGGAGAAAATATGAAAAGGCCTTGTTTTGCTTACCAGTTACTGCACAACAAACCACCACAAAATGTTGTGGCTTGCCAACACAGTGCTGCTCACGTTGGTCATGAATCTTGGATTCGGGGGTGGGCTATGCAGGAAGAGCTCGGTCTGCTCTGCTTTTGATTGTCTCGGATGACTTCAGGGCTGGGGATCAGAGTCATGTGACAGCTTCTTCCCTCCAGTGAGAGGAGTCTAATGCTATCTGTTGGCTGTCATCTTGGCTGGGCAATCCAGGTTGGAACAACTTCATGTGGCCTCCCCACATGACCTGGATTTGCATAGTACCTGAGTAACAGGTGACCATCCTAAGAGGGGAAACAAGCCAATATCACTTTTTGATGGCCTGCCATTAGAAAACTTGCCATGTCCCTTCTACAATTCAGTTAATTGGGGCAAGTTCAAGGAGTAGGGGAAAGACTCATCTGCCAATGAGGGGTGGCAAGGTTTTGAGGAACGTGGTGGATCACAGTATTTTTGGAAAATACAGTCCTCTATGTAATGTAATTTTCATGAGGAGTCAGTGGGGGATGCATAGAGAAAGTGTTTAGCACGTAGTTAGTAGTACATAGAGGTGTGCTGTTGGTATTCCTGAACAATAACAAGCACACAAAAGTCTGATTAGCAGAGGCTCAGGAGCCAGGGTTGCCAGTCCAGGGGCGCTTCTCACAGGTCGGGTGAGGGCGTCTGAAATCCTGCAGAGCCACCACCACAGAAATAGATCTCTAAATAGTTAATGATGCTCCATCTCCAGAGATCCTTGGAAACTGATGTGAAGACGGATTGGAAGATAGGAGAAAGGAGTCTTTCCTTTACCACAGAGTATACGTGTGTTTACTTGCAAAATCGGCATTTTGCTTTTATTTTGTGATGTCTAGTTTGAGATAATGTTCTGCCAAAATTGTTGGCACTACATGTTTTGTCACACATTGCATACTGGTGATATTTTTGTTAGCAGTCAGGACATCTCAAATGTGTGAATTAGTAGTACAGGAGGCATGCAGGTCTTAATGACAATTGTAAATGTAACCAGGGCACAAATTCCTATTCTCATAGCTAGAGAGACTTTAGGCCAGCACAGGATGGAAAGGCTGTAGGCAAATAGTAAGGCGATCTGCTCAGCACTGGCTGTAATGGTAGCTAGTGGCTATAAACAGATTTTCCCGAGATAGTGCACATTCATTCCTAGAGGATGGGGAATGTTTATTATAAGATGTTATTGGGTTGAATGTGGAACTGCAGGCCTGTAATCTCAGTACCCTGGGAGGCTGAGGCAGGAGGATTGTGAGTTCCAGCCCAGCCAAGGCAACTTAATGACTGAATGAGAGCCTGTCTCAAAGGGCTGGGATTGTAGCGCAGTGCCAAAGCTGTGGGCTCAGTCCTTGGTACTAAAAATAAAAAATAAAAAGCTTTATTGTCTGCATAGAATTGTGTTAATTATAAATTGGGAAAAAGAATTTTTCTTCCTTTTAATTTATCTGGATTTTCTAAAATAATCCAGATGGACTCAGAAGGCCTGGAGCTGCCAGGTCAGTTGCTGGTGGCCATAGAGCAGCACTCCAAGGTGATGGGGCTGGGCCACCTGGTAGGTCTTGCGTGACTGTAGGTCTCACCTTGGGTTTCCAGTGAGCCTGGTTCCTGGAGCTGGGCTATGCAGACTTCACAGCGAGGATCCTTCGCTGATGAGAAAGATGTCTGCACAGCCTCAGGCAGTGTGTGGCCAAACGTGTGCATCGTGTTCCTGCTGCCTTTGCTGTCACGTTCACCCAAGTCGTCTTGTGATGGTTAGTTTTTACATGTCAACTCGGTAAGGTCATGATACCCAGGAGTTTGGTCAAACAGAAGTCTAAATGTTGCTGGAAAACAGTTGGTCAAGATAGGATTGATGAACATTTTGAGTCAGTACATTTGAGTAAAGAAGGTAGTTCTCCATAATGTGGATGGATCCTACCCCATTAGTTGAAGGCTTTGAGAGCACAAATAGGCTTCCTGAAGAAGAAGGACTTCTCAGGTCTGTGACATAGAAACTCTGCCTGAGTTTCCAACATGCTGCCCTGAAGAATTTGTAGCAGCAGCTCCTCCCTCTGTTTCCCAGCTGCTGGCCGGCCATGGGAGTTGCAAACATCGCATCCTTCCCCTTCACATGAGCCAAGTTCTTAAGACAAATCTGTATGCACATGCAGTTGACCCTGCTTTACTGGTGAGGCCCAGATAATCTACTGCTTTAGTTCCTGCATGTAGTTCTCTTCCCACCTTTTAAAAGGAATTGCCTCTTCAGAGAAGTCGGACAAAATCTGGCAGTAGGTGTTGTTGCTGCTGTTTGGATCTTGAATGTTTCTTGAGGGCTCATGTCTGACAGGTTTGGTCCTAGCACAGCACTATTGGGAGATGGCAGAACTTTTAAGAGGTGGGGCTGGGAACGTGCTCTTGCAGGGAATTGTGGGACTCTGGTAGCCTCTTCTTTGATCTTTTTTACTTCTTAGAGGTAAAGTGAGGGGCTTTATTGCCACATGTTTCTGCCATGATGTGTTGCATCACCACAGGTCCTAAAACAACAGGGACTACTTATGGACTGGATCCCAAAACCATGAGCCGAAATAAACCTTCTCTTTATCTAAGCTGACTATCTCAGGTGTATTTTTTATTATTTATTTTCTGTGGTACTGAGGGTCAAGCCCAGGGCCTTCACACTGAGATACACCCCTAGCCCATTTTTAACTTTTTATTTTGAAACAAGCTCTTCCTAAGTTGTCCAGGCTGGGCTCGAACTTACAGTCCTCCTGCTTCAGCATCCCGGAGTGCTAGTATTAAATGCCTGTGTTACTAGGCCCAGCCAGATATTCTACTATACGATGGAAAGCTGAATAACAGGTTTCAAGACAAAGCAGGATTTCTACATGGCGAAAGACATGGAAGCACAGAGACAATGTAGTGGCAGGAAGAAACAGGCACAAACTTTGAAAGTGGGCAGCTTGGATTTGAACTATGACCCGCAGTTTGTCAGCTGTGTGGCTTTCAGAAAGTGCTTAAATTTTCTGAGCTTGAGGTTTTCCTTCCATGTACAATGGGAAATAAAATCCCTTTTCAGCAGGTACCAGGTAATGCCAGGACTTAACCCATGGTTGCTTCCTTAGTTGGTTTGAATTCTAAAAAGGCTGGGGTAGAGCAGCGTCAGAATACAGTGGTGCTTGTGCGTTTCTCGCTGCTCCCCTCCGCCTCCCTCCTCGGTTTCCCTTCATGTCAGCCTCCTCACCTCACCTCATCTGCCCTGCTTCTTGACCATCATTCACATCAAGAGCTGTGAAAAGTAAAAGCATGTGTCGTCATTATTGTTCGGTGACAGGGTTTAAGAACGAGTCAGGTCTGGTGGCACAGGCCGCCCGCAGTCCCGTCACCCTGGGAGGCTGAGGCAGGAGAATTGCAAGTTGGAGCCCAGCCTGGGCCACTCAGTGACGTAGCAAGATCCTGTTTCAAAATCAAGACCAAAAAAATGGCTTGGGTTGTAGCTCAGTGTGAAGGCCTTGTGCACCCTACCCGGTATCACACACACACACACACACACACACACACACACACACACACACACACACACACACACACACACACACTCACGCATGCACGCACTCTCACATGCACGCACAGATAGACACATGAATAAGCCAGATTTGGTAGTAACCGATACCCAGAGGCACATCCGTAGGGGAAGCAGCACCCACTCAGAAGGCTGGCTGGAGGAACACATGAAGCAGTTCAGGCACGGGGTCTGCGTGGGTCAGGAACACAGCAGGAGTGTGGGAAAGGCCACCTAGGAGCGGCGGGAGCAGCCGCACTACGAACACAGGGCCAGCAGGACCTTCATTGCATGTGCAAGTGTGAGAAAAGGCTAAGACGGAAAATAATCATGATGTGTTTAGTGACCCCAGCTGGGCTGAGGAAGAAGGGTGACGTGGGGTCGAGGAAGAAACACGATACTGAAGGGACGTCTGGGTCCGGACTGTAGAACTCAAGGCACCGACCGGTATGTGGTTACTATGAAACTACCACCTTTACTCTATTTCACAACGTTTCAACATTTCCCATTTAACCGTCTGGTTTGGCATTAGCATTATGCTGCTTTAATTACTACGTATCAGAACATGTTGGTGTGGGGAGTGAAGTATCCTTGGTAGTGCCCCTGTCGGCATTCTTTAATCTTCCCATTTTTTTTTTTTAGCATGGTAGAGAAAGGAGATTGTTCTTTAGTAATTAGCCATTCTTTGTATGTTAGCAGAGCAAATTGCTGGCCACTGTCATCGAAGCCAGCCACGAAGTGACATTTTGCAGACAGTGAGAATGTTATGGAGGTGGGACCTTAGAACTGTGGTAACAAGAAGGGCCTGTCGCTAGCATAAGAGGGAGCAGATGCTCACGTGTCTGCAACTCTGCCTGGGATACTGCAACCGTAAGTCAAGGTCTGCCGACCCATGGGAAAGCTGAATTCAAGCAGTTGCTGTGTCCAGCAGCGGTGAATTGAGAACCAAGATCTAAAACAGGCTCCGACCTTCTTTGTCCCCACATAGAGCAGAGTCTTCTGTCTGAAATTGATTTATCAACCAGTTTCATCCTTTTGGGGGGAACCTGTGTATCTTTGAGATATGGTTTGAATATGATTCTTATTCCAGTGGAGCATGCAGGGGAGTCATGGCAGCTCTGAGAATTGGATTTTCTGCTCTTGATGGTCTGTGGAAGAGAGTTGGCCTGTGGTTGTGTGTGTGGACGTGGGGAGGAAGGGAAGAGAGGGAGAGGAGCCCGCTCTGGCCTCCCAGGGCTCCACGAGGGGAAAGTTGGCAATCACTGATGTCTGAAGAGGCAATGTGGCTAGTCAGGAAGACACAAACTCTAGCATTTTATTGTTGCAAAAGAGAAAAAAGCCTCCAAAATGCTCTAAGACCTGTCAGTAATCAGTTGTATCGTAATAAATCGAATGGAGGCTTCTCCGTAGACAACAACATTCTAGATAATTTGGTATTTAGCTCAGGGAGTCATCTAGCTAATACCTGTTTACAAACTTTCTGGGTAGTGTCTGCCTGTTAATTCACTTGCCGGAAATCAGATAGCTTAAAAACTTGTGCAAACAACAACTTCCCCCAGTAACTGCTTAGCTTGTTTTTGAGCATTGAGTATTGGCAGGCTTCTCCTCAGGTGTCAGGCAGTTCAGGAAAATCGTGGTCACCTCGCAGGTCAGTGGGAGGCTGGCTGCTGTTCCAGCCCTCTCTCAGCCCACTGCAGGCTCCTGCCTGAGAGCAGCTGCAGACCCCCTAGACCCAGGGGGCAAAAGCCCCTTGCAGTGTGGTGGGAGCGTTCCAGGCCCTAGGGGAGCTCTCTGAATGAGCCCTATGACAGGTTAGCCCTGCTGCCTTAGAGGGTGGCCTGTGCCTGCTATTCAAATATTATACCTTTTTTTTTTCTTCCAAGAGCAGTTTGTAGACCTCCTTGGCCTACCTGCACAGGAGTCCTTCTAGGCCGTGCTGGATGTGTAAAATCAAGCTGCCTGCTGCCTACCTGATATTAGGACACACAGGCAGAGCAGGTGCTTGGATTGGAGTCTTGGGCATCCTGTCTCTGAACTCTCTCTTCTCCTTTATTTGAGTACTGGCCCTGCCAGCGGAGTGTTATTGTCTCTCGCGCTGATTCTGTTTGTTCACTTATTGTTGTGGTGCTGGGCCCAGGGCCTCCTCCCAGAGCTGCATCCCCAGACAGTCTCTTAGTTTTGGTGTTGAGACAATGCCTTTCTAAGTCACGAAGTTGCCCACACTGGGTTCAGACTTTCAGTTCTCCTGCCTCAGCCACCCGGAATGTGGGGATGACAGGCCTGCACCACCAGCCTGGCTTCCTCTCTGCTGATTTTTAGGGGTTTGTGCTCATATCATGAATATGGAAAGGAGACGAGTACAAGGAAGTGTTTCCTGATGTCACCGTGACTTCTTACACCTATTTCCTGTCATCACTGGTCACACCCAGGCAGTCAGGAGTGGAGCCTCAGGTAGCGCCAGTTGCTGACGACCATTTTGCCTGGGTAGACCAGTTACCGGTTAGATCCTGGGTGGCAGGGCATGCAGGCTGAAACGTTCCAATGGGTTTTTTTTCTGGATGCAGTTTTCCCTTTTAATGAACTCCTGAGCTGATCTCTCTTCCTCAAATTAGTTTTTATGCCCTATGGCCTGTTTGGCAGACACATAAGATCCACATCAGCTAAGAGACACCCAGCTGTATCCTGCAAATATAAAGACACCCACCTGTATACAGCATGTTGTAAAATGAAGAATTGAAAATTATTCAGTCAATGAACAAGAAAGGTGGAAGTGAATTCAAACCATAGAGGACAGGGTGAGTTATGGGTTTCCTTATCTTTAGGTACAGTTGTATGAAAGTTAAGTGCCTGCACTCCCAGCTCTCCCATATCAGTTCACAAACACAAGTGATATGAAAATCTCACGTTTACCCTTCACCCTGGGAATGCGTTCTTTGTCCCAGTTTATTTTGGTCACGTGCAGTGTATGCACAAATTTTGAGCTGTCCTTTGTATAGACAATGACATAAATGTGCTGTGTATTTCTTGCAAGTCAGGTGCTGCAAATGTTTTCAAACGTTGTGATAAAAATATCAACTTTGGCCCATTTGCCCTACCTGTAATTCCAGCACTCTGGGTGGCTAACGCAGGAGGACTCCAACTTTGAGCCCAGCCTGGGCAATTTAGTGATTTAGTGAGACTCTCAAACATCAAAAACCAAAAGTGGTCTGGAATGTAGCGTAATGTGAGGGTCCTGGCCTCAGTCCTCAGTATCACAAAAATGTTTTTGTTTATCTATTGCGCCCTTTCACCCTTCCCTTCCCCCTGGCCACTGGGGACCCCCAAGGAAAGCTGACATCCCTGGGAGACACTGTATTTCTGGAAGGGACCCAGACTCCTGGCTTGTCCTGATTAGAGGCATGATCTTGTCCTTCTTTGCCCTGTAAAAGCAGCCGAATTAATTGGGTTAGAGATAATGAGGTAGAAGTTAAACAACACATTTTTACTTGCTTTTCCAGAAGTGATTTTATTTTCAGTGAATGAAAAATTCTACTCTTAAAATAAATACAAAATTGTCATGCATTACAATCCAACTGTGGCGCCCAACTGTGTTAACCTTGCCCCAAATTATAAGAAATGAATCACTACCTCGTCTGTGTGGCTGAATTCTAAGTAAGGCAAGGGAGATTAAGAATGGGGGGAGCACTCAGCAGTATGTTTTTCATTCTGTATCATGTTATGATTCCTTAGTCTATCCTCTGGGGTAATGATTTTACATAAAGTCATTTCTATAAGCATTTAATGTCCAAATATGAGTGATTTTTCCCACCATATTTTTTTCATTTTTACTGTAGATTTTCTGCCCATGGTTAGAAAGTATGTCCCAATTACATGCGCAATATCTTCTTGTAATGTATCTTTAAGTTGCATGATGGTCATTTTTCTTCATCTGATAGTTAGACTTATACCCAAGCCCTACTCTTCCAAAAAGGCATAATTATTGTACTATTGAAGTTTAAAAATGATCTGTCCAGTACATTATGTGACTCACATAAGTGTACCAGATGGACCCAGAAGACACTGAGTCATGTTGCCCAGCCTCCTGAACATGCATATAATTATTTTTCTGCCAGCATTACTTTTTTATCATTTAAAAATGTTCTACATTAATTTACCTATTACTGGTTCATGAGACTCAAAGTGTGTCTTCTAATTTTTTTACATTGTGAAGGCTGTTTTAACTCTTTCCTCTTATCTCCATCACATATTGAAATAAATTGCTTGAAGGCTGCCTGGAATACAGGTTGCCTTTAGTTTAACATACCAAAGATTCAAAGCACATGTATAAGTCGATATTTTTCCATAGATAAGAGTTTCTAATTTGAGGGTACTTCTGGCCAATAGGGTCTTTGGCTCCACCACAAACAAAGTAGGACCTAAATATTTCTACTGAATTTATTTCTATCTCTCAGAGATCCAAAGTTGGTCATAGAAGCAGTTCCATTTTCTCACAACCAAATGTACTTTCTTTCATTGTCCATAAAACTAAGTACCTAGACAGACTCACAGTTAAAGAGGAAAACCCCCCCTTTTTTCCCCCTGCACCCTTGTGCACAATTGTTGTTTTTTGAGTGGTTGATGTAGGTCAGTCTAACTGGAGTGAGGTGAAACCTCAATGTTGTTTTTTATTTGCATTTCTCTGATGGCCAGTATGAAGAACAGTTCTTCATATGTTTGTTGGCCATTTTTACCTCTTCTGTGAAATTTCTTTTCATTTTAGCTGCCTACTTCTTAAGGGGATCATTTATTTCAGAGGATTTTTTTGTTTTTCAGTTCATTGTGTATTCTAGGTATTAATCCATGGTCTGAAGTGTTACTGGTGAATATCTCTTCACCTTGCTGATGGTTTCTTTTGCTGTGCAAAAGCTTTTTAATTTAATGTAGTCCCACTTGTTGATTCTTCCTGGGATTTCTTGTGCAGCTGGTGATCTGCTCAGAAAATCCTTTCCTGTCCCTATGTCTTCTAGGGTTTTACCTGTTTTTATTTTCCAGTAAATTTAGTGTTTCTTTTATGATGTCCAGTTCTTTGATCCATTTTGAACTAATTTTAGTGTGTGGAGACAGATAGAGGTCTAGTTTCATTCTCCTGCATGTAGAGATCCAGTTCTCCCAGCACCATTTGTTGAAGATGCTATCTTTTCTTCAGTCGGTTGTTTTAGCCCCTCTGTCAAAGATCAGTTGACTAAGGGTATTTGGGTTTGTTTCAGTATCCTCGATTCTGTCCCACTGGTCCTCTTATCTGTTCTTATACCAGTACCATGTAGATTTAAAGACTGTTGCTTTGTAGTATTTTTTGAAATCTGGGGTTGTGATTCCTCCAGCTTAGTCCTTGTTACTTAGAATTGCTTTAGAGATTCTGGGTCTTTTCTTGTTCCATATAAATTTTAAGGTTGTTTTCTCTCATTCTGTGAAGAATATAGTTGGTATTTTGATTGGTATTGCATTGAATCATGAAAGGTAGCTGTCAGAGTATGGCCATTTTGGCAATATTAGTTATTCCTATCCAAGAACTGGGATGTCTTTCCATTTTCTAAAGTCCTCTTCTTTCTCTTTTTTAGGGGTTTGTAGTTTTCTTTGTATAGGTCTTTCACCTCTTTGGGAACTTTACTCCACTGCTGGTGGGAATGCAAGATGGTACAAACATTATGGAAAGCTGTCTGGAGGTTCCTTAGAAAGCTGAGACTGGAAATTCCATTTGAGCCAGCTACTGCCCTACTGGGCATGTTCCCCAAAGAAATAAAGTCAACATACCAAAAAGACACATGCATATCCATATTTATAGCAGCACAATTCATAATAGCTAAATCCTGGATGCAATCTACCTGCCCATCTGTATAGTAATGGTTAAGAAGACGTGATACCTATACACAATGGAATACCATGCAGCCATAGAGAAAGAGTGAAGTTAAGCATTTGAATGAAAATGGGGCCACCTAGTAAAATGGACCAAGCACAAATGACTGACTGTCGACGGCTGTCCCTCTTATGAAATGCACAAAAATAATAACATAAAACGGCCTCCATATGAATGGCAGGGTGGAAAGAGAGGCAAAGGTCAGACAGGAAAGAAGTGAACCTCTGAAAAAGGGGTAGACAGAGGCTGATTAATTCCCCAAACCCCATGGTTCTAATGTGTTACAGAATTTGGAATTCATGTATTTACCAAAAAAATATTAAATTGTATGTCACATGAATTTTTTTTTACAAAAAAAAAAAAAAAAAGGAACATCTCTGGGACCAACACAAGTCTCCACAATCCTGGTTTTGAGACCTGAAGAGAATAAAGGCAAACTGACAACCCAGCTTTTGAAATTAGTGACGTAAGCTTTGCCGAAGATGAACGTTTGATTCGTGTCCTCGCAAACAGTTTTTAAGTAAATGGCAAAGGCATACTTTGCATTTCCGTGCTGGGATCTTCTGCTTCTCTGTCCCTTATAAACAGTGGGGTGGTCACATATTTGCCAGACTTCTCAAACTCCACGACCGTGGACTGAAGCTCAGCATTGTGTAGAGCAGCATCCCCGGAAATCTGTACCTGCATCCCTTACAATCATGGCTCAGTATGTAAATCCCTGGGCTGCACCCCAGTTTGTAGAGGTAGAATGTCTAAGGGTGGAGCTGGGGAATCTTCATTGTATAGGTGGTCTTATCTGATCTTGGGCCGTGAGAAGCCCGTGCCACCCAGGAGCTCCGGGACCTGCCTCAATTGCCCCTGTACCTCACCTGTCCGGTGTCTGGTCACTACTGCTTCACACCTTTTAAACTGGAAGTGAATAAATTTGACTGTATTAAAATTGACAGCTTCTGTTCAGATGGAGACACAAATCTTTTTTTTTTTAAGCCTCAAAGAAAGGCACAAAGATATTTACTGCAATATAACTGAAAAAGGGGTAGTGTTTGGAACACACACAAGACAAAAGAGGAATAGAACACCACAGAGAAGGGGCAAGTAACTCAAGCAGGTGTTTCATAAAACAGGAAATCATAACAGCAAATTTCCCAAAACTGCTCAATCCCATTAGTTACCTGGGGCATGTACATTAAATCTGTGTGATATAATTACATGCTTATGAGGTTGATAATTTTAAAAACATGTTATCTGTCTTAGTTACTTTGTCATAACTGTGACAGGATACCCAACACCCACAATTTAAGGAAGGAAAGATTAATTTAGCTCACAGTTTCAGAAGGTCCTACACAGTCCATTCCTGGGCATCCAGCAATGGTAGAAGCACATGGCTGGGGCTGGAGAGCGGCTGACCCCATTACAGACAGAAGCTGTGTGAAGCGGGTGCACATTGAAGTCCTCAGACTTGGGCAAGGACAGAGTCTTCTGAAGAAGGAGCTGTAACAATGTTTCTTCCTTTACTTAGTTCAAGCTGCTACTTGGGCCCCCACACTCAGGTAGGTGCCCCTCCCTCACTTGCTGGTCTACAAGTCAATAACACATACCTGAAAGCTGTGACCCGGGTGGCCCCCAATCTCAACAAATTGACACAATCCCTGCAGAACAAGCCCCAACCATCCAGTCCTTCCAGCCAGGACCGTCCTCTCAACAACACATGGTCCACAGTTATCCCAGCGTATCCAAATATGTGAGGCTTTTGGGGGACACTCCAGATCTAAACCATAGCATGACCCATACCAGATATTGAAAAGGACCTTGACTTACAGAAATAGGGGAGCTTCTCAGGGGGCATTAAGAGCAGTGTGCCTTTATGTGAAAACTTTCAAAAAATTGACTTCACATGAGCAACTCCATGCAATATTCTGTGCCTCAGTTTTTCCACTCCTGAATCTTACCAAACTTTAAAAGAAGAACTAGAAGAACTAGCCAATTCTTCTCAAACTATTTCATAAATGGAAAGGGAGGGAACCCTTTCAAGCTCATGCTATGAGCCAAACTTGCTATATTACCAAAACCAAAGATAACAACAGCACAACAACAACAATGACAACAAAGTGTAAGCCAATGTCCACTGTGAGCAGAGATGCAGAATTCTCTACAAAAAAGCCTTAGAACTGAATTCAGTTGCACATCAAAACAGGCATTTTCCATGGTCAGGTTGGTTTCAACCCATGACTGTGAGGATAGTCCAGCACCTGCAAATCAAAATATATAATACATCACACAGCAACAGAACAGAGGATAAAAATTGTGTAATCATCTCCATAGAGGCAGAAACACTATTTGATAAAATTCAACATCCCTTTGCAATGAAAGCTATAGGTATAGAAGGATCGTAGGCTTATAAGTTCTGTGCACTGACTGATGCGCCACTGGAGCCCCAGAAGAATCACAGTCAACAGCGACAGAGGCTGTATGTCTGCAGTTCCTGGGACTGGTTCTGTGGAAGACAGTTTTTCCATGGAAGGAGTGGGAAGATGTAACCCCTGCCTCAGCCCCACCTCAGATCATCAGGTACTAGGTTCTCCTAGGGATCCATACATTCACTGTAGGCTCAGGCTCCCATGAGAATCTAATGCCACCACTGGTTGGCCAAGAGGCAGAGCTCAGGTTGGAATGCAAGTGGTGGGGTGGCTGTAACTACAGATGAAACTTAGCACAAAGATTTGCTGCCTACCTCCTTCAGTCTGGGCCAGTTCCTAGGAGGCCATGCACTGATACAGGTACTGTGGCGCTGGAGGCCCCTGCCGCTCTGACAGACCTGTAGGTACAGACGGCAACCATTTCCTCTAAGACAAGGGTGTCCGCTCTCAACAGCCCTGTTCAATATACAGGCTGTACCCAAAGCTGCCATACATAGGAAAAACTAGAAACATTTTGTGAAAATTTTATAAATAAAGATACACTGAGCTTCAAGGTTTTGTTTCCCTATGTGTGGTGGCTTTTGGGACACGCTGTGGCAGTGCCCCATCCTTGGGTGGTACTTGTTATGCCACATGCTATTGGAGGGCAGCTTTAAAATGACAGCCCCAGGAGCGGAGCAGGGAGTGAGGCTGTGCCATCTGTCAAACAGCAGTGGTATTTGAACCTGATACGAGCAGTGTTGCCGGAGGTGGTGCTTCCTCCCTGCTCTCCTCCTGCTCACCCTCGCCTGCCCTCTCCAGCCCTGGTCCTTCCAAGGCTGTGGATCAGTGCTGGTCCTTAGTCTGGGGGTTGGGTACTCTCTCTCTCTCTCTCTCTCTACAGTATTAAAAGTTTGCAGCCAGAGCAGTTAGGTAACATAAACAAAGAGAAACGGGAGAGAATTGATTGATTCTTTATCTCTGTTAATCCTTTCGAGTCTTGGAATAGCTCATGATACCTAAAAACTGAGAAATCTCAACCATTATACTGTTCCCAGAGATGGGAACTCAGCCTGCCTTGTGCAAATCTGATAGAACTGGACATTTATAATAAATGTTTTATTGGCAGACACACTGAAACTTCCCCTTGCAAAGGCCTCCTGGCGCCTCAGGATACCAGCTCAGGAGAAGAGGCTCTCGGCAGTCATATTGGGAAGAGATATAGGCAGAAGCCATTTTGAAAAGAGTCTGAGTCTGAACCATTTTGGGGGAAAGAAGTTAGAGGTGGGCCACACGCCACAGATTTTAGGGACACTGTTAACCAGTGCCTAGGATGGGACTGGCTCAAGAGACAGTTGCAGAGAGGGGAGAAAGATTGCCTACCTTGTGAATGGTTTGGGTGACAGCACTTCAGAGGTTGGAGAACCCTGTCTTTGGTGAGTTACGCCAGGACAGATAGGACAGCTTCACTGAGGGGGCTGGGAGTGAACAAGACAACTTAGAGGCCATGGGATGCTTAGGTCCGCCATCCCACCTACTCCCAGCATAGAACTGAGCGGACTTTCGGCTCTACCCCCTACCCTCATGCGTGCTCAAGGAATGGCTAGTCCATTAAAGTGAAGTCCCTCGGCAATACAGCCATGGGGAGACAGGACAATAAGCACATGTAGAAATGCCTGGCTCCCCAGAGGCTAATAACCTGTGCCCCGAAAATAGCGGGACTATGGGAAAGGAAGTCAAAAATCAAGTAGACTAAATAGTCAGTCAGTTCAAGCAAGACATTCTTAAACAAATGCAAGAAATGATTAGTGAGCTTAGAGAGGAATTTACTAAACAAGAACAATCCTAAAGAATACGGAGTTTACTGAGTTCATAGAAGACACAAATCAGCTTGCTGAGGCAAATAGGGCAATGTAAGATGTGAAGGAACCTTTTGGCAGAGAAGTGGAAAATCTGAGAAAAAAATCTAGGTGGACTTTAGGATATGCAAATTTCATTTGAAAGCAGAGGTAGCTAGCTCAAACATGGTGAGAACAGAAATTCAGTCTGTGAAGACAAGGTTGATGAATTAATTGCTGCAATCAGGGAAACTCCATGAAAGAAGAGAGGAAGGTAGCTGGCTGCAACAGC
Source organism: Ctenodactylus gundi (assembly GCA_004027205.1). NCBI lineage: Eukaryota > Metazoa > Chordata > Mammalia > Rodentia > Ctenodactylidae > Ctenodactylus > Ctenodactylus gundi. Next base: position 156,709 of record PVKB01001510.1, read on the forward strand.
TGCTGCGTGACTCAGAGAGAACCAGCCTCACAGTCATGCGTGTGAGAGAGAGGGTGGAAGGCAGCGAACTAGGCATAAAGGTAGAAGAGTGGATTCGTGATGTCATGGCAGACAATTCCCTGAGTCTAGGAAAAGAAATTAATATTCATGTTATTAATATTCGAGTTTCACATTATAGAACATCAAATAACCTTGACCAGAAAAGAACTTCATCATGACACATCATATCAAAACTTCATACATTCAACACGAAGAATGAACATTAGAAGCAGTAAGAGAAAAGCAGACATTCTTCTGAAGTAAACCATCAGAATTACTGTAGATTTCTCTATGCAGATATTAAAACTCAGAAGAGTCTGGAATGAAATCTTTCAATCTTTACAAGAAAGTGTGTGTCAACCCAGGTTATTGTATCCAGCAAAACTACCCCTGAATATTGAAAAAGAAATAAACATTTTTCATGACAAATCCTAAATCATTGATGGGATCTTAGAGATAGAGAGAAGAGCAGCATCAAAGAATTCAGAGGAAACAAAAAAGAACTCAGAGGAATGGAAACATCAAAAGAGAAAGTGCAACAAAAAGAAAAAACAATGAATCAATGCTAGGAAACAAGATGATGACAGGATTCAGTAAAAAAAACCTTACAATAGTTATTATCAGTGCTAATGGTCTTAACTTGTCAATCAAAAGACACAGACTGGCAGATTGGATCAAAAACAAGGATGTCCACTCTCAGCATTTCTGTTCAATATAGTGCTTGCAACCTTAGCCAGAGCAATCAGGTAAGAGAATGGAATAAAGGGAGTATGCATAGGAAAGGAAGAAGTCAAACTGTCCTCATTTGTCGGTGGTATGGTCTTTTACATAGAGGACCCAAGAAACTCCGCCAGAAGGCTCTTAGAATGAATAAATTCAGCCAAGATTCATGATATAAAATCATTACACAAAAATCAACAGCATTCCTGTGCATCCACAATAGAAACAAAGAGAGAGATCAGGGGGAAAAAATCACACTCACAGTCACTACAAAGAAAATTGAATACCTAGGACTCAACCTAAGAAAGTGAAGGACCTCTATACTAAAAACTATTGTATTCTGAAAAAAAGAAATTGAAGAGAATATTACAAAATGGAAAGCTATCCTCTGTTTCTGCTTAGCCAGAACCAAGATTGTCAAACTGGCCTTACTACCAAAATTTGTATACAGAGTCAGTGCAATCCTAATCAAAATATCAACAGTATTTTACAAAGAAGTAGTAAAAAAATTCTAAAATTAATTAGACTAGGTCTCACTCAGTAGTCGAGGTTGGTTCTGAACTCACTATGTAGCCCAGGCTGGCCTCAACCCCACAGAAAGCCTCCTGCCTCAGTTTTGTGAGTGCTGAGATTACAGGTATGCGTCACCATGCCTGGCTTATGTGGTTATGGGGAATTGAACTCAGATACTTAGCATTTGCTAGTCAAGTACTTTAACCATTGAGCTAGTCTTCCCGCCCGAACCTAAAATTTATATGGAATCAGAAGAGACCCAGAATAGTTCAAATAATCCTAAGCAACAAAACAAAAAGCAGAGCCTTCCCAGGAAGAAGCTGTAACAGTGTTTCTTCCTCCTTTACTTAGTTCACACTGCCAGTTGGGGCCCCACACCTATGGTGGGCACCCCTCCTTCACTACCTGGCCCACAAGGGAATCACACACACCTGAAGATTCTACCTGGGTGACCCTTCCTACTCCCCATCTGGACAAGGTGACACAGTCCCTCTGGGTCAAGCCCTAAGCATCTGCCCTTTCTAGCCGGGCCCCTTATCCCAAAGGCACATAGCTGCATAGGGATCCTCCTACATCCAAATGCTTGAGGCTTTTGAGGGATCCTCCAGAGCCAAACCTTAACACATGCTAATAAAAGAATAAAAACAAAAACAAACAGAAATGTTTTGCAAAGGACTATTTGGAAGAGACCAGCAACCTCAGAGTCCTGAAGTGAGGCTTTAGTCCCACACCAGGCCCTCCTCTGTAATTGCTGTATGGTTTTGCAAATTAATTGTTTGGAGTTAGTTTACAACACTTGCCTGCTTCTCATTGCTCTGGTCTGGTGATGAACAAGTGGACCTTGGGGCCAGGGAGCTGTTTGCTTCCAGGGTCAGGGATGCATGTTTTCATACTAAACATTCTGCAAAGGGGGCTGCCCAGACCCCTAATGCCTACACATTTCTGAAGGTCTGTGGAGGTCAGAGGGATTCGTGTCATTCCAGTTCACCTGAGCTTTACCGGCTCCACAGCCTCGCTATGGAGTCAGGAGCCTGCGTGGAATGTTTTCATGTCAAGAAGGACTCACCTTCAGAAGGTCAGAGCCTGGGTCCTCAGGAAGGGAGGACACAATTTTCTTTTGTAACCTTCCCGGGGTGAGGACCCCTGGAGTCCTACTGTGTATCTCCTCCAGAGTCCAAGAATGACGTTATGAGATGATTTAAACTCTAGAATTGCGTGTCCTGATGACTAGGCATCTCTGGGAATTTGGTTTGTATTTTAGCAGAAAATGGTGTTGATGAGGACTGCGCACTGTGCTTTAGGGAGGACAGGATGATAGGGTGTGGTGAAGGGGTCCCTTGGGGGTTGCTTACAGCACCAACGTCGGATCCCTCTCTCCTTCCTGCCCAAGGTGTGCACGCGGGAAGAGCGGCTGGCTCATTTTTGCCTGGGAGCTTTGTATCTAGGGGGTTTGGTAATGTGGCCAAGTGATTTTGTCTGAGCAGGGACAGGAAACCTGTGGACTACATTCCAGCCGCTTCGGAACTCCTGGGAGGATGAGTCTGTAAATGGGCTGGCAAGCACTTTTGAGGTTAGAAAGTACTCTGGTAAAGAAGAGACTTTGTGTTTGACAAAGAAAGCCTTGCCCTTGAAGGGCTGGGTGGCACAGGTCTGTAATCTCAGCACTCTGGGAGGACGAAACACAGGGGATCTCAAGTTCAAGCCCAATATGGGAATTTGATCAGAAGGCCTTGGGTTCCATCTTCAGCACCAAAACAACGATGATAACAAAACACAAACAGAGAAAGAGGGGAAAAGAAAGGGAGAGAGGCAGAGAATTGTGCAGGAGTGGCCACCAGGGGGCAGCAGAGGTGGCGGGAGCCTGACCTGCGAGGAGGACTGACCCAGACCTGACCCATCCATAGGGTGGCAGGCCCAAGACCCAGCAGGCTCCATCTGGGTCTCATCAGTGTCTCTTACTTTCACTTAGTGCCCGTTTTCTTTTCCTAAATATCTGCCTCCCACCTTCCGCGGGACTGCCCTAGGGAAGGGGTGTTGGAAAGAAGCCCAGCACTTTGGGAGACTGAGGCAGGAGAATGGTGAGTTGCCGCCGAAGCTGGGCAATATAGTGAGAACTTGCTTCAGAATCAACCAAAAACGGACTGGGGTTGTAGCGCAGTGTGAAGGCCCCAGGCGCTCCACAGACAGCACCCTGGCCAGCAGTGCTGGGAAAGGGACAAGACAAGGAGGGAGGCGGGGAGGGAAGGTAGGAAGGAAGGAGGGAAGGAAGGAAGGAAGGAAGGAAGGAAGGAAGGAAGGAAGGAAGGAAGGAAGGAAGGAAGGAAGGAAGCCAGCCAAATTTCTGCTAAATTTGGCAGAGATTGGTTTGGCCCCTAGCTTAGCCTTTTGGGCTTCTCTGCACTCCTGAACCCACTTCCGCTGAGCTGCTTGTTATCCCAATGCTCAGAAATGAAATACTTAAACATTTCCAAGGTGGCACTGTCACAAGAATTCTCTAGGCCTCAACTCTAACTCTCTCTCTCTCTCTCTCTCTCTCTCTCTCTCTCTCTCTCTCCCTCTCTCCCCCCCTCTCTCTCCCCTTCCCTCTCCCCTAACTCTGTGTATCCTTGGCCCAAACCATTCGGAGTTCTAATATAGCCTAGTCTGTCAGGTGTTGTTTTGGATTGTTTTTATGGTGATTAGCGTGTGTGTGTGTGTATGTGTGTGTGTGTGTGATCTGCTTTAAAAAAATCATTGTGTGCTCCCAGGTCACCAAAGTACTTCGTATTTTCTCTCTAAAAGCTTCATCGCCTCAGATGTCACCTGCCATCTGTGAGCAGCAGAGGTTAAACCCAGTGCCTTCTCACTGAGCCACATCCTCTGCCTATTTTAAATGTTGAGACAAGTCCCGCTAGGTCGTGCGCTCGCTCAGGCAGGGCTTTACTTTACCCTCATCCTCCCAGACTGCCTGAATTACAGGCATGCACAATCCTGTCCGGCTTTGGAGGTTTTAAAAAATATTATTTTTAGAGCCCTGTTAGGTTCACAGCAAAATTGAGAGAAAAGTACAGAATTTTCTATGTTGGCCTTGTATGCCCAGGCTCTCCACAAACAGCACCCTGGACAGCTACAATCTATGACCCTATGTTGTTGTACAGCTTGTCACTCAGAGTCCAAAGTTCGTGGGAGACTCTTTGGTGGGGTGCGTTCTGTGGGTCTGATTACATGAATGGTGACAAGTGGTCGTTACGGTGTCATAAGGAGTAGTTTCACCACCCTAAAAATGCATCATGTCCCACGCTGCTTGCATTTCTCATGTGATTGCAAGATGTTCCTGGCATTGATTTTTTTATGTGTAGTGCTGAGTGGTTTAAGTTCTACATGGCCCGGATGCACTGATGAAACCACGTCCCTTTTCATTCTGGGTGACAGTGTCACTTTTTTATAAATGAGATGACCACACATGTGTAGGATTGTCTCTGGACTCCATTTTGTTTGTTCATTTTTCTGTCCTTATTTGATTATTTCACTTCCTTCACTACCATGAACTAAGAACTAAGGTCGTGAGCTGCTAAATTAGGTCGGTCCTAGTCACTGGATTTTTAGAAATTACCTTTCCTTTTCTTGGCTCAAAGACTCAAGTGAGAGTCCTGGATTAAAATGATCTTTCCCTTTGAAGCCTCTGGTGGCGTCATCATCATGGTGGCCCTAAGGCAGTGCCACCCTGTGATACTGTGTAAATTAAATTCTCCTCTAAAATAGTTCAGTAGCTCTACAGGGTAAAAGTTTTCTCCCTGTATTCTGGGAGTCACATGTCTGCCCTGCTCTCCAGGCCCAGAAAAAGAATTTCTTCCCTTTCCCCTTAGCTTTTCCAAATTCTGTCTTCCCTATCCTGCAGATTCGCGCCTGGAGCCTGGATTACGTAACTGCTCATTCCTCCCCAGCCGCGCCGTGGATACAGATGAGCCCGTGCAGGGCTGCCTTACATTCAGAAGAGCAGTCACTGCCCTCCAGGGCCCCGGGCCCTGCATGGGCTGGGCTGGCCTCCTGTCTTCCGTGTCACCTGTTGTGGGGCGGGGGTCTCCTGTCCTCCATGGTCACTACCTCTCCTTGGTCCTTGGCCGCTCTGACTGCCTTGCCTGTTCGTGTGGCCTGGTTTCCATGCAGTGACACTGTCCCCTAAGGTTTGGCCTTCCTGCCCAAGCCCACTCCCTGCATTCTCTGATCCCTGCCCATCCATCCGTTCATCTGTCCATCCATCTGTTCTGTCTGGGCAGCATTCCCCCATTCCAGACTAGGACAGTCCTCTTTCTGACATACTCCTTGTGCCCCATTGTGGTATTCACCATAGCTCAAAATTATAAAATAGAATGTAATTAATACCTGACTCCTCTACTCAACAGTAAGCCCCCATAGATCAGGGGCTGTCATGTCTGACCTCCTGTGTGCTGTGGAGCAAAGACATTGTGCTTTCTTTCTTTATTTTTTTGAGATAAGGTTTCATTATGTGCTCCAGGCTGACCTTGAACTTTGAATCTTCCTGCTTCAGCCTCCTGGGATTATTGGTGTGCATCACCACACCCAGCTCTGTAATTCTTTTTATGAGCAAATGCAGTGGCACTCCTGTAAGTGGATAAGTCAGCTCTCTGACTCATCCTGTGTGGCTCTACAGAAAATTTTAATGAAGGGTTCTATTTAGTTGGTGAGAGTAGCTTGCTATTCTGAGATACAAAGAGTGGTCGAAAAATACAGTGAGCAATTAAAAATTATTATAAGAAAGGACACATTGTCGTGAGTCTGCCATCACGATCTCTCCCTCCCGTTGAACGCTCTCCTTCACCAACCTCGCCATCTTCGGAGGCAGCTCTGGAAGTCCTCTTTTGTGAGTGCCTTCCGGTGCACTGTCCTGGCTGTCCCAATATTCAGAATTGACGCAAACATTTCAAGGTCATTTTGACTGTGAGGGAGAGCCAGAAGTCACTTGGGGCTTACTGGGTCTGGCGAGCAAGGTGGACGAAGACACTCCACCGTGTTTCAGGAGCCTGCCTGCCTTTCCGCTGGGCAACCTACAGCCACGGTGTCCGCCATACTTGTGATCACATCTCATAAAGGTGGGCTTCCTGAATTGCTTCAGAAAGTGGCAGTTGCGTCTGGGATGAGAGGGAGAATTTGGGGGGAATCACAGCAATGTGATACTTCTGCTTCAACCTCCCAGAGGGCGGTTGTACCCCTAGGCCAGTTTAGTATTGCTGCCTGATGCTTTTCCCACGGGTCTATACTTTCTATTAACGAATCAGTCCTGGTGACTCCCCCAACCCCTGCCAAATCTTAAATAGATTGTTGTGGTAACAATGTGCTTGAATAAAGGAAATGTCTGCAAAGATGATTTTTAAGAAGGGATGGTGGCCATTCCATTTATCACTACAAATATCAACAGGTAGAATCAAAACTTTCAAGATTGCTCTCACTTCAGACTTGAGATGGAAGACCGCTCAGCCACATGGGAGTTAGTCATTAGTTTTCTGTGAAATAAAGGACGGTTCAAAATTGGCAGTTGCCCCAAACAAGGTCTGTGATGTTTTCCTAAATGAAAGAGTCTTGGAGGTGGGCAGCTCTGTCAACAGGACTGAGGCTTCTTCTAAATTCTAAATCGCCGCAGTTGGCTTTTACTCTAAGAATTTCCTTGAGGTGAGCTGGGAACCTTGCAGTAGCTCCATCAAGTCACAGCTGTAGCAGTAGGGAGAGGAAGAGGGAGAGGGCAAAGGCTTTTTCTGCCTATTCTTTTGTAAAACTCTTCTCCGAAATCCCTACTAAATAAACTTCCCCTTCCATTGAACGATCCTAATTTGTTTCTCTCTAGTTACAAAGCTGCCAAAATAAAATTAAGGTGTTGGGCTAGACCCAGTGGCCGAGGCCTATAATCCCAGCACCTGGGGAGGCCGAGGCAGGAGGATTCCAAGTTTGAGCCCAGCCTGACCAAATTTGCAATTTAGTGAGATTGTATCTTAAAATCAAAGCCAAAAACGGGCTGGGGACACAGCAGACTGTGACTGGGTTTTATCCCCAGCACCACACCCCCCCCCCCAAAAAAAAATATTTCTAAGAAAAGAAGATCAGGGACGCGTTAGGTAGCGTTGTGTACGTGACTTTGCCTTCTTGGTAGATAAGTCATGCCATTTTGGAGCGGAAGTTGACAGGCTGCCCCCACGGGCCAAATCTGCCGGCAGCCTGCTCTGTAGGCACATGCATGCTGGGGCATTCGTGTCTGTATCTACGGTCGACGTCACACCACAACAGCAATTGTAGACATTGCCTGACCTGTAAGCCTGCTTCGGTCCTCGGTGGACAGAGCTGGCCACACCTGTTCAGGGTACCAGAGGACAGCGTCTGATGAGTGACCCTGTCCTCCTGACTCATCCTGGGGCAGAGCTGAGCTTGACAGGGACACAGGGATGATTTAATTTATTCTTCACCACCACGAGGTCATGTGTGTTAGGCCTGTGATTGGCTGCAGGTAAGAAAATCTGCTTAGCGGTGTTTAAACAAAAAAGGGGGTTATTTTCATCCCGGATATGGCTCAAGGATGGGGGCATGTATTTGATGCTGGCTTTGAAACGGGGCTTTCCTTCTCCCCAACCATTCCCAGAATGTCAGGGTTCCTCTCCATGCATTCTGTGAGAAGGCCGGGCACCCAAAGAGTGGGTCTGCAGGAGGAAGGGCAGGGTGCAAAGCATGGAAGGGGCAGCCTTGTGCTTGTGTGTGTGTGTGTGTGCGCGCGCGCTCATGTGCATGCATTAGTGCGGTACTGGGCACCGCGCCCAGATCCTTCACACGGTGCCACATCCCCAGCCGATTTTCATTTTTGTTCTTGAAACAGGGTCTTGCCCGGACTGGGCTTGAACCTGTGGTCCATCCTCCTGCCTCCACCTCCTGGAGAGCTGTGATTACAGGCCTGCGCCACCAGGCTGTCCTCACCGGTGCCTGTAGTGCCAGCTCCTGCCTGTCCTCCGGGCCGCTCCGTCCGTCCCACTCTGCCCGGCTCTGCATTCAGGGTCTGCCCTCCTCTTTTGTCTGTTTGGCCAGGTGAGAAAGCTGGCGCTGAGCCCGAGGAGGCAATGCTGCGGAACGCCAGCAAGCAGATCGTGCAGAGGGCCATCCTGCAGGCGGTGCAGCAGGTGTCCCGGGAGAACCGGCGAGGGGACGGCGGGGTCAGCGACAGCCGGGGCCGCCGCCAGCTGGATGCGCAGGAGCCCGCCAAGAAGCACGAGAAGTAGCGCGTGGCTTGGCGCGGCCCTTGTCCTGTCCTGTTCCCAGCCTTCCTGTTAGTATAGGATGCGTCGCCAACATGTCGCTAGTAGTCAGCCAGAGTGTCGCGGACACCTCGCAATAGGCTTATTCACCCCGGCCTTGACCCAGAGGCCCTGTCCCGGGAAAATGCGTTAGATGATGCTGTCCACGTTTCCGCGGGGCCTCGGAGACACATGGGCTGCTATGGCCCTGCCCTGGCCGCGGTGGTTCTGCACTACTTGTTTCTGAAGTCAATTTTGCTGTTGGAAAAAAAAAAAAAAAAAAGAATTTGAAGTCGTGTTTATTTATCTCTGTCTTTTATGTATGCTTCCTTTGAATTCAATCGGCCATCTTTTATCTTTCTTTTCTTTTTTTTTTCTGGCTGAGATACGGAGTACAGTCTTCTGTTCTTTATAAATATTTTAAAAAGGCATGCTGGAGAGAAAGATGAAGAAATGGATTTTAGCCCCTTTCACACACAAATCAAAGGCTTTTATGAAATGGGTTCAGGCCCAAGAGCAAATCAAGCAAAGGCAAATTCTAAGACCGAGTCCCTCAGGATCTCACTAAAGCATATATTTATATTGCTTTATAGAAAGAGAGGAGAGGGAAAAAATCTAAAAAGAGAGGCATATAGGCTTTTGAAGAGCTCAGTGTCTTCATCTCAGCCCTTGGAATTGTTTCGTAGTTGGAGTTTCCCTCCGGTGCAGAAGAAATCCTTTGGGAATTCCATGTATTGCTTTTTCCATCTCAAGGTTAAATCAAATAAGACAAGTGAGTCTGTACGCATGAGTTGCTGACTACTCAATTCTCCCGCAGCCAGGCAGAGCACGGCTAACGCTCCAGGTCCCTGAACTGCTGTTGACATTGGACGCTCACCCTGGGCTCCCACCGGGCACTGCCACATCCCTGGGAGGAGCGCGGGAGCCTCCGAAATGTTGGCTCATCACCAAGCGATGTATTTTTCAGTAGTACCTCATGGACAGGAGCTTTCCTTTACCCATGCACAAGTTAGAATTTTTGTTTGGACATTATCTTAAAAAAAGAACACAGGTCAGGAATGAGGAACATGACAAATGGACAGGCCATTTTTTTTCTCCTCTTTGAAGCTTGAAAATAAAGTGGGAAGCATGAAAGGACAGAGATGTTAAACAATCACAGAGGGTAATCGTGTCACTGTGTACGCATGTATGTGCATGGCCACGCACAGCTCAACAGGACAACAAATATCCTCTTCGGGCTCCCCGTCTTCTGGCGTCATTTAGAGTCCCATTTCTTGTGCTTCTCAAGTGTGACTGAGTTGGTGCCTTTAGGACAAAGGAAGAGTTGACCTTCGTGCCAAACTTCAGGCTTCGGAGTGTCAGTGTCTTTTTTTTTTTAAGGAAAGCATTGCCATACACCACGTGACTGATAGTGAGATCTGTGTTTAACATTCCCATGTGTTCCGTGTTCCACACCCAGGGTGACAGCAGATAAAGGAAGACAATCCAGCCAATGGTGTTAGTTTGTGTCCCATAGTACATGAATAGATAAATTCGGGGAGAAGATTTCATGGGAGAGAAAGCAAAAGTGCGTAAGATTTAAGTGTTGTTTATCCAAATGTGTATTTTAGTAGAATGAGTGACAACCGAGGAATGAATTTAAGCAGACCTGAAGTCATATAATTGACCTGTTGTATTGCTCAGTGTAAGTAGCAGAACTAAAGGTGTTCAGGAAAATTACTCAGGTGTGCCTACAAACGAGAAGTAACCCAGTGCGTGCTGTTCGCTGGAGACCTGGCACCACGCGCATTGAGGTGTCTGAATAGGGCCAGGCTTGGATTCTGTTGTCACAGGCATAAATGTACAAACGCGCTGTCCTTCCTCCCTGGTATGTCTGTGCTAGCCAGCTGGGGATCCTTGGGAAGATCTTATTAACCTCTGTATCCAAATGTTATTTATAAATAAAATATATCCTGCTTTGAAACACGTTGGCATCTTAAGCAAAGTTGTCTGTACCCTACTGCGTGGTTCACTCAATTTGTGGCTTTGCCTAGGTAGGGGGCCCCGGGGCTTTCCCGTGGGGTCTTACCTCAAAGCCCTGATGTCATGAGCTGGGCGAGTGCTTCCATGGCCTTGCCGCGTGGGCACCTGTGGAAAGCCGTGGGATGGCGCTTCCCGAGGCTTGGATGGAAAAGGACATGGGCTGAGGGGTGGCTTTTGATGTCAGTGATCAGAGTGAAGTGCACCTGGAAGTTCTAGTGTCTGTTAGGATTGGCCCATGATGCAAAATCTACAGCAAGGAACAGAACTATTGGTAATTTATTGAGAGCACAGATGGAAGCTAGGCCACCCCAGCATCCACCAGTTAGTCACCATAGTGGTAGAATCCTCAGAAGACACAGTCAAAAAAAAAAAAAAAAATCCACCATGCATTGCTTAAATTCTTACTTGTGGTTTTCTTAGTACAAAATAAAGTTACAGGGTTTCACAAGGGGTCTGTAGCATTTATGTGGGATAGGATTATGGTGGGGTTCCAGTAGGTTTTTATCATAAGCCAGCACACAGCCCTTAGTTTTTGAAATTCATGAGACTATTTGTTGAATGTCCTATCTCCCTGGTTGCTGGTGAGGTTAGTGCGTAAGAGCCTCCCAGCTCCGTGTGTCCAGCTGTGCGTCTTTTGCTTTGCTTGTCTCTGGGGTGGAAATAAAAGAAACCCTTTCATGTCACGTGGCTTCTTTGTACTCATCCATGCAAGGCAAATAGTATTCTAAATAGACACGGAACCACTTCCCTAACTCTGGGGGTAAAGTTTCCTTTTACTTTCCCTTTTCTTTCTTTTAAAACTTTTTATTGAACTGCTTATTCTCCTAATATAGTGAGATTGGATGTCACAAATGGCTGAATCAGATATTGAAGAATAATCATTGAATTTATGCCGTTCAAGAATGAGTACCTGGCTATTTTCAAGGCTGTTTCGAAGCCTCTATAAAAAAAGGTAACAGAAAAGAGGAACCTTGGCCTCATCCCCTGCAGCAGTCATCCAACTAAGACATAGTAGAGAACACAATTTTGGAAGAAGGGAAGTTCAGTTAGCAACTCCAGGATTGACCAGATGCAAAGACCAGACACCTGAGCACATCTTTCAGTTCAGTGGGAAGAGTGATAACGCTTTCTCTCCCAGATGGGCACAAGCCTTCTGAAGCATATGGGTTTACACAGCTTCGCTTATCTCTGTTCCAAAACCTCACAATAAGGTAGTTCTAGAGAAGACTGTATTTGTGCATCTTCTGCAGATAAGGCCACATTGAGTCTCGCGGAAGTAAAATATCAGCCAGGGAGAGGAAAGAACTCACAGATCCTGGGTCTCAAAATTTGCTAAAATATGAAACAGCTCAAGAGCTTAGGAATGAATATACGCTTTAGAGACCTTGCTAGGATGGAAGAATAAAACAGCTGTCTTAGTTACTTTCTCACTGCTGGGACAGAATACCCAACATCCACAGCCTCAGGGAGGAAAGGTTGATTTTATCTCACAGTTTCATATGGTCTCAGTCTGTTCATGGGTGGGTGGCTGGAAAATGGTGGAATTACACTGGTGAAGCTGGGATGGAGGCGGAGAGGGAGCTCCTCACGGCAAGGCAGAACAGAGCCAAATCCGGGAGGAAGGGCAGAACTAGCACACACCCCTTTCAGCCAGGCCCCACCTCCCCAAAGAACACAGTGTCTAAGTACATGAGGCCTTTGGGGGACACTCCAGATTCAAACCACAGTCATGGCCATATACAATATGTTTCCGAATAAAGAAATTTAACTGAGCTATCAAGGATCTTCAAAACTATTCATCAATAGAAAAAGCTCAATGCAAGAACTGCAACAGCTGGTAGCCATGCCAGTCGGCTTCACAGCACTGTGAAGGATTGCCTGAGGCAATTAACTTATGCAGAGAAATGGCTTTTCTGGCTCATATTTTTGAATGTTTCAGTCCAGGGTCGGATAGCTGCCTGGCTTTGGCCTCTGGTGCGTGTGGCACAAGTTGGTGGGCACATGGGGTGAGATAGAGAGAAGAGGAGAGACAGGGGGCTCACAGACCCTTCACAGGTGCCTCCCCTGCACCATCCTAGGGGCCAAGCCTCTAACACATGGATCTGCCAGGGTCACTTATCCAAAGTGTAGCAGTAGCTAAGGAAAGACACAAGAAAGTCCATTGGGAGAACAATGGAAGACAGCAGGAGAACCCGGGAAGCTCCCAGCCCCGTCCTTTCCCCTTTCCTCCTGACCAGCATGGAGAAAGGTGCACTGAGCAGGTGGCTTTAGCTTTTGTCTTCTGGATATCGTGTAGTGGACATGGCTGCTGGAAGAAGTGGGTAAAATAAGAGGAGGGAACTCTTCTAGATGGAGTGGTGACCTCACCTTGCAGAAATGGGAAAAGAAAGAAGGGAAATATTATATACACAATATATGTATATACAACACACACATGTATATACATATAAATACACATATCATATATATGTAAACATAGAAAAATGTGTGCAAAATGATCAAAGGCCGTGTTCCAGAATACAGGAAAACTTCCTGCAACATCTGGGCTAGAGCAAGTCATTCCCGGAGGCCTGCCACAGTCCGCAGCTCCCATGGGTCCCCTCACAGAAGGGACAGAGGCAATCAGGAGTGCCAAGGAAGGAAAGCAGAAAGCAAGGATACTTTTTCCCCAGCCAGGATGTCACTTTGGATTAAAAACAAACATAAAAACACCTTAAGGGTCCCGAGTATTTGAGAATCTTTGTGAAAAAGCTGTGACTGTGGAGTCGAGGCAGCTTCAGGACAAGGCGAAGCCAGAGCTTTGGGAAGGGGAGGCCCACGTGGGCCTTTTCTACCCACACCTTTGTGCTCTGCCCACCAGAAGAGGCCAGCTGGCAGCATCAGGTGGTGAAAGCCCCAGGAGAGCTGCCCAGATGATGCCCAGACATCCCCCAACCTCCCCCAATGTCCCTCGGCCTCCCTGCAGTGGCTCTGGGGGAGACCAGACACACACAAGCCTCCCTGGGTCCTTCAGGGTCCTCTCCTCTTTCTCCTCTTCCTCTGCTCCCTTCTCGGTACTGGGGTTCAGTTCCGGGACCTCCACACTGACATACATCCCCAGCCCATTTTTATTGTTGATTTTGAGACAGGGTCTCACTGAGTTGCTGTGTTGCCCAGACGCGGTTCAAACTTGCAATCCTCAGCCTCATAAGAGTGCTGGAATTACAGGCCTGCACCACAGGGCCCTGGTACGTAGGGTCTTCTTTTAGAGGGAACAAAACTTAAGATAGTGGTGGTGTGGAGCTTCCCAGAAAAGAAAATGAAAGTTCACAGTAACTCTGTCTCTGGCAGGGAGAAAGACCAGCCTTTCTGCAGTGTCCGTCGGCCCCAGTCACAACGTAGCTGTACCTGGTGTCTTTCAAAAACATCATCAAGGGAATAGACTGTCCGTGTGTTAAGAAATCAGACCATATTATGTACTTTAATTTTATTACAGATGCTTGTCTTTGAGATTACTTTATCTTGGCTCTTTTTGCTAAGTCGGCCGAGTCATGGGCACTGGATTTGCGTTCATACCAAATAAGCCGGAGGCTGCTGTGCTATGGGACAGCAGCAGAATGCCCATCCCTCAGGCCACGCAACGTGCAGACCTAGAACAGCCTGGCAGTCATGGGCAGGAAGCAGATTGTAAATTCAACAACATCATCAGTGTTTTCCCTGCGAAACAGAGTATTGTGGGCAAGGCTTGGAAAAGAGAATTCTCAAATTTGTCTATTTTGATTATGATTTACAATTAAGGATGAATCTGGAGAAATACATCCATGAAGGTATATAGTTTTTAAAAGGTCACAGCTTACAAAAGAAGGCAGTGCTGTTGGACTCAAGAAAGTGGATCTGAGGGAGGACCTGGGCTTTGGCTCCAGGATAACCGCGGAAAACACACGGTGCTAACTGTCCACAGCATTCATTATGCTGTGCAGTTACACTTCCATTCCTCTGGGTTACTTACGTTTTCTTTCTTCTGCTAGTCTGCAGCTGCTTCAAAAAGCATGTAGTGTCTTTCTTTTCTACAGCCTAGTAAGCACCACCTGGTGGTATATTACATTTCCTCCATCCCAGGAAGTTTTCCTCTGCTCCTCCCGTTGGGAACTCCTCAGAGCCAAGCAACATCACGGCCTACACAGGATTACATTAATTTTGCTCATTTCTGAGATTTATATAAATCCGATGTGTCCAAGCTGAGCTCCAGACATTATTTTTGATCTTGTTTTGAATGAAGAGGGACTGTCTTGGGCCGCATGCCAAATGCGTAATATAATTAATGTACTGTATTGTGTGTAAGTTATAAAACATTCTTTAATTCTTTTTATTGCAACATAAAAAATCAAGGGCAAGAAAGGTAAATGGAATACATAGTGCACGCGTCTTTGTTTTAGTCTCCCTCGCAATATTTTATGAGTGATTTTTGTACGGTGCTGCAAACAGTTATAATGTTGTCTTTTTATTTGCTATATATTCTGTTGTAGAAATATACCATGACTTATTTTTCCGTTCTGCCATTGCATAGTAGGGCTCTGTCAAGTGTGGCCCTTACAAACAAAGCTGCTATAAACATTCTTGCACACATCTTTGGATAGGTGCATGTCATTTCCTCTGGGTAGCAAAGGTGTAGAATTTTGGGATCACGTTGCATGTATGTTTCGTTTGCTGATTCTGAATAGGTTTCCAGTGTGGCGGTATTAATAAATTTATTGTCTTACCAGTACTATATCAGAATTCCAATTGCTTCACATGTTTGAGGCACATCCCCACATCTTAAAGGGGATGGTGGGATTGTGGGAAATTTCACCCTCCCTTTTTACGTTCCTGTATTCCCAGCGACCCATGAGCAGTGCCACTATGTAGTAAGGGTGTTTTGGGGAAGGGTGGCCTCATTTTGACCATTTCAAATTTCCATTCAGGTCATCTGACTACTCAGATCCACTTTGATCTAATTTTCCTGCAAGCATCACCAAAAATTAGCCAAGATGCTGATACTCTTTCGTGTCTTCATTGCAAGAAGCCAGTTCTGATGGTTCACGGTCACAGGACCACCTGGGCTGCGCTCCAGTTCTGGCTGCTGCGGCATGCACTCCACCGTGCTATATTTAAAATATCCTTTTGTGGGTAATCTATAGACTTTCTTCTTTTGGTATTTCCTGCAGTAGGAGCATAGAGCTATGTGTTTCCCAGAGGCAGAATGCCTCTGGTTCTATGGATAGGACTCGTTGGTACTGGTGGTGTTCTGTTGTTAGAGGTCATGTTTTCATACTGGGATCAAATCTAAGAGCTAAAATCTGATTTTCACTTGGATTTGTTTTAGAGTCATAGTGTTGGAGACAGTCTTGAATAGCTACTTATTCTACGGGTACAGTTTCTAGTAAAAAGTGGTCTGCAGCCAGGCTATTTTGTTGGGATGGAATTCCTCAAAGTTATGTTCTAGGTAAGGGAACAAAGGAGCCCAGGGTCACTGGGTACCAACTCTTCTCACCTTTTGCCTCTTCCATCCAACTTCTTGCAAACCTTCCTCTTCTTCGTTACAATCTGTCTCAGTTACTTTCTCATCACTGGGACTCAATACCTAACATGCACAACTGTAGGGAAGCAAGAATTATTTTAGTTTGTAGTTTCAGAAAGTCACAGTCCATTCACAGGCGGGTGGCTGGAAAATGGTGGAATCACATGGTGGGGCCGCAGCCAGAGCCAGAGCTGGAGCTGAAGCTCCAGGAGACAGAGGTCCTCAGAGCATGGAGGAACAGAGGTCCAAGGGGAAGGGCAGAACCAGCACACGCCTCTCCACAGATCCCCCCCTTCCAGTCAGGCCCCGCCTCTCAACCCTACACAGTATCCATAGGAACACGAGGCTTCTGGGGACAGTCCGGATCCAAACCAAGACACCGTCTCTCCCTCCCTCCGCTGGTGATTTACCATCATCACTAAACACAGAATAGAAGAAAGAAGGGGAGAGAGGGACAGAACGGAAGGCCGAGTGTGCAAAGGACTAAGATACTAAGCTCAGTGCAGCAACGTGCCTGTGTGTGCACATCTACATATGTGTATGTGTATGCTTGTGCATGTTAGCGTCAATTTCTTTCCCAAACCATGCATGTATGTTTAGGATGAATTTAAGTCAGTTTGTTTTGGTCTTGATTCTAAATGAAAGATAGGCTTGTTTTGTGACAGTAATTCATGTGATTATTCAACAGAAATAATTAAGTGAAAAGGAAATACTTCAGCTTTTACTGTTTTTCAGAGATGAGAGCTCAGAAGCATCAGGAAAAAACGATCCTGATCACAAATATGACTTTGTATTGTTTTAGAAAACAAGATCAATCAACAAACAGAAACACATGCAACAAAAATGCCCTCTCGTTTTTAAAAAGTGAGATTTTCCTTTTGGAGTAGCTTGACAAACTGACTGATATTTCATAATTTTATTTTCACTGCATTAAAGTTTACAGAAAATTAGAGTTTGTGTTGGGATAACGTGATTATTAAACTCTTGTACATTACTGGAGGCTGACATTTGCTCAGAGCTAATTGGATCTGTGACCTTAAGCAAATGAGTTTATCTATGTGGGTGTCTGTTTTATTATTCCAGAAAAAAAAGATGGTCAGGCCAGGTCTGTTTGTGATTAGTCGTGTTGGGATGTTTCTGGTGTCAGAATGTTGGTATCATTAAATGAGGGCCTGTGGCGTTCCAGGGACTGAGTGAACGGGAGGCCGTGCCCCTTTGTTAAAGATCTAGCTACAGGTCTTTGAGGACTGCATTTTGACCTTCCCCACACGAGAAAGTGGAGAGGGAAGAGGGCTGAGCTCCTTCCAGGGAAACAGTGTGTTATCGCTTCACTTAGAGGATTTGGTCACAGAAGTATGTGCTGTGATAAAACAAACAAACAAATAAACTGTGAATGTTAAAAAATTACGGGAAAAGACACACTACCATCAGTCCCCCTAAAATCCTCCTCCTTCGAACGCTCTTGTCCCATCATTCCTGTCACTTTCTGGAGCAGTTTTGGGGTCCTCTTCCTTGGGAGTGGCTGTGTAGCACTGCTGCAGCTGTCAGCTGGTCATGAGTGGGTTCACAGTATTTCCCTTTCATGGGCTTTCTGGCTTTGGGGCAGAGCTGGAGGTCTCATAGTGCTGGGGCAGGCGAGTGAGGCAAGTGAGGCGAGTGGGGACACCACACCATGGTGTGTTTATAAGATCGCTTCTTAGTTGGCTGGCACTTGGCTGGCACTCGGCATTCGACACATATTTGATCACAGCTTGTGAAGATATTCTTGAAAGAGGATTCCCGGAACTGCTCCAGTGTGTGGCCAGACCCACCAAGGGGAGTATTTTAAGAAGAATCAATGGCAATGTGTCTTTTCCAGTAATAAAGTTTTTAGTTTGAACTTCTATAATTTTTGATTAGCCCCTGTATGTAGAAATGTGTACATTTATAGAACGGGGTTTGGGGCGGGGGCATTGCTCAGTGGTTAGAGTGCTTGCCTAGCAAGCACAAAGCCCTGGGTTCGACTCCTCAGCAAGTACCACATAAGCTGGGTATGACTGTAGTCTCAGCACTCAGGAGGCTGAGGCAGGAGGATTACATAAATTTGAGGCCAGCCTGGGCTGTCCATAGTGAGTTCAGGACCAGCTTGGACTCCAGAGCAAGACCCTGTCAAAAAATATTATATATGAAGAAGAGGGTACCACACAAATTCATCCCCTTTGGGAACCTGGTGCTAGGCACTGTGTACAAACTGGTCTGAGCTGTGCTCTCCATGTGTGACTCCACAGGGCAAATTTTCTTACTTTTATTATCATGCAGACACTAAGAGATGCCTTAAGACTAAGATTTATGCTCCTCCCCCTCCCCTTTTTTGAGACAGGATCTCTCTCTGTAGCCAGGGCTGCTTCTGAACTCACTCTGAAGCCCAGGCTGGCCTTGGACTCATGGTAATCCTCCTGCCTCAGGCTCCTAAGCGCTGGGATTACAGGAGTGCACCACTACGCCTGGCTTATGCCCGACTTATGTGGTGCTGGGGAATTGAACTCAGGTACCTAGCACTCGACTTAGCACTTGCTAGGCAAGCGCTTTAACCACTGAGCCATGCCTCCAGCCTGATTTATGCTTTCTTAAGACCAGGATTCCTTTTATGTCAAAGGGTGTTCAGTTGTAGCCCAAGTAGTGTCAAGTCAACCCATCAGAGAACTTCAGAACCAATGTCTCTGAGTTTGTCTCTTGTGCAGAAGGTAGTCACACCTGTAGATTCTTAGAGTTGAGGCCAATTCAGTGCCAGTCCTGGGGCTTCAGGGGCTCCCCAGTCCTCACCATTCTCCCCGCAGTGCTCCCGGGTGCCCCATCTTCTCGGCCATCATCAAAACTACCCTTCCAAGTGAGTGGGCAGTGCTCAGGAGGGAGGGTCGCAGCCATGACAATAGCAAGATCCCCCAGGGGAGCCAGCACCCCTGAAATAGGTTTGTTGGATCCCTTAGAAAAGCTGTATCTGGTGTCCGAGATATAATGATAAGGTTAGCTCCCCTGTGATCCACTTACCTCTTGGGTCCCCACCTGTGCTCACTACTGCTTTGGGGATGAGCCCTTAGCATGTGAGTTTTGGGGGAACACTTCATAGGTGAACTACAGTGCCTGGCCATGAGGTCTTTCCTTGAGCTACATAGTGACAATCTTCTCCCCACTATTTTGGTGGGTTATTGTGAGGACTAGATGCGAAAGTAAAATCAACCTGAGTTCATCATTGCAAAAAAATGGAATAATAGGTACAGCCGGTCCTCTTACCCACAGGCCAGCATTTGCAAATTTAACCTAACATGTACCAAAAATATTTAGGAAAAATCATCCTGCCTTGGAACTGAACAGGTATAGATCTTTTTTCCTTATTATTTTGTAAACAATAGACTGTAACATCTATTTTCATAGCACTTAGATATTTAGTATTGTAAGCCATCTAGAAGTGATTTCAAGTGTACTGGAGGATGTGTTTAGGCTGTACACGCATGCTGTGCCCTTATATGCAAGGGATTTGAGCATCTGTGGCTTCTGGTACCCATGGGGGTCCTTGGAACCAATTTTCCATGAATCCAGAGGGAAAGATATATTTTCAGCAAGTAGGTGTGAAATATGTAGCAAAGATGGAATTGTTTTTGAAATGCTAGGCAAATAAAAAATAAAATAAAAACAAGAGATATTAACATCATCAAAATATTCATACATACATACATACATACATACATACATACAAATATTCATTTGTTTTATCTCAATCAATACCCTCCAGTATTTTGTTAAAAAACCTTAAAGTATGTATTAGTAATTCAGGTGCATATTGAAAGATGTTTATAGCTATGGAGTGATCATGCTGCTGTTCCTTTTCTGCCATATCTGGAACCTGTATCAGTGTTCCTTCAAACTAAGGGATAAAGTTAAAAGGATTTTTATCATCTAATTAAGGATGAGAGATTAGCTAATAGAGTAATAAAGCAGCTGATCTCTCTCCATCCCCCACCTCCTGTCCTCCTGCTTCTTTGTGTAAATGAATTAACATGAAATTTAACTTAGATGAATTATTGCCTGTCAGGGGATGAGCTTTAATAGCTCCTGGAACAAAACTGATAGGAAAATAAGCTCATCTGAAGCGAACGTTGCTTTAAAATTTAGTTTAAAATTGAATGTTGAATCACTTAACACACAAGTTTCAGAGTTTAAAAATTGATACTTTTTATTGCTTCCAGAATTTTGTGTGTGTGAAAATGTGACAATACATATTTAAACTATGGGACTCAGTGCAATCGATGGAGGTAGTAGTGACTTTACTAGTTCATAATTAACCATCTGTAGTTAGAGAAATCTGGATCTGAGGGGGTCTTTCGGTGCAGCATTTCCCAGACCTTGGTAGCATTCTCATCCTGCAGGCTGCTTAAAAAAAAAAAAATTCATCTGATCAAGTTGTAAAACTTAGCCTGCGTAACCAACCCTTGTTCATGGACTTGAGTTTCGGTGACGAAACCTGCCAATCTTTGCCCAATTGGTGCTTCCTGATTTATGTCACCACAACCCTGCAAGCTGAGTTGTTATTAGTGACATTGTTGGAAAATACTTTGGAATAGCTAGTACTGGGTCAAGAGGCCTGTCAGTCACACAAACTCAGGATCCCCAGTGCCCAAACTATGACAGTTAGTTTATTTCTATTACAGTTACTTTCATACTATCTTATGTATCATTTTCCCTTTTAAACTTTGTTTAGTCTTTCTAATTCTTTTTTTTGTAAAATAAAATAGAATATTAAAGTTTTGTTTATGTCTAGTGCAGTGTGGTGGTGCATCATCTAATCAAATATACAATGTTTGTATTTTTTAAGCTTTGGAAAATTTTAAAAAACTCATCTTGTGCTCACTCTGTTAGTCAACTTTACTATAACAAATCACCTTATAAAAAGAAGAGATTTATTTTGGCTCACAGTTGTGAAAGTTTCGGAGTATTGATCTGTTGGCCCCGCTGATTTTGGTCTCCCACCGAGGGGCACCGTTGTGGTGGGAGTGTGTGGTGGAGCAAAAGCACTCTAGACTTAGTTGGGAAGTTAAAAAAGGATAGAAAGAGGAGCGGGCTGGGGTTTGCCATCCACTTCAAGGGCAACCACCCAATGACCTGAAGACGGTCTACTAGCTTGTCTCTCTTAGGTCCCAGCACCTCTAAGAGCACCCTGCTGGGGACCAAACAAATACCACATGGACCACTGGGGGCACTTGAAATTCCAACTGTTTCAGCCAACATATATGACTCATACATGCTGTCGTGATTTTGATCTGGAGTGTTCCCCCAAAAGCCTCATGCTCCTATGGATACTGTGTAAAGTTGGATGGCGGGGCCTGGCTGGAAGGGGCAGGTACTTGGGGCTTGACCTGGATGGGTGTGTGCTGGCTCCTCCCTTCCTCCCAGTCTCTCTCTCTCTCTCTCTCTCTCTCTCTCTCTCTCTCTCTCTCTCTCTCCCTCCCTCCTTCCCTCCCTCCTACCACGTTGTGAGGATCTCTGCCTCCTGGAGCTCCAGCTCTAACCCTGAAATGGGATTTCACCATTTTCCAGCAGCCCACCCATGAAAGGACTGAGACGTTCTGAAAGTGTAAGCTACAACAAATCTTTCCTCCCTAAGTTGTGGATGTTGCATATTGAGTCACAGCTATGAAAACGTAACTAAGACATATACCTTGGCCAGGTCCTGCCTATACTGCCAGCCTGTCCAAGTGTCCAGGCAGTTTTAGAGGTCTCAGTCGACTTGTGGCTGGCCAGCTCAAGGCAGAAATGGCACTGGTGAATGGGCATGGTGGAGGACGGCTGTTCACCACATGGCAGCCGGGAAGCAGAGAGAAGGGAAGAACCAGAGAGGGAGGCATTCCTCTTCAGGTCATACCCCTCCAGTGGTCAGCTGGAAGCCACCTGCTAACAACACATGAACTGCTCAGTGGGTGAATCTGCTGGTGAGTCTAGTGGCCCATGATCTAATCATGTGCCAAACTCATGAGACTTTTGGGGGACATTTTAGATTTAAACCATAACAATGAGAAATATAGCCTAACTTTTGACCAATAATTTTCTTGAGATCTGCTGTGTATGAGGCCTGATTCTAGACACATCTCCTATTCCAGGAAGCATGTAGCTACCTGATAATGCATAATACCTTCTGCACATTTGCTAGGTCCAAGTATTATCAGAGTATAATTTGGCTTAATCTTCAGCACAAATACACTGATTATTAGTGTCATTGTACAGATGCAAAAACTAAAATGTGAGGAGATTGAACAATTTGCTAAAGGCCCTAGAAGTTGGCAGGGCAGGAGTTCATATCTGGGTTTGTTTGAGTATGAAGTTCAGGACCTTGGCCAGGTCCTGGCTATCCTGTTGGCTTGTCAAAGTTTCCAGGCAGGCAGTCTACACTGATTGTCCAAGATCGCTAAAGAAAAGGAGCAGAAGAGACATTTGACAAAACCTTCACGTAGCTGTCCTGTTCTGAACGCAGAGCTTTGGTGTGAAGCGCTAATGTTATAGGTGCTTCAACAGAACACTGGCGTTTGGAAGGTCCTCTCTCGTTGCCCGTCTACGCCTTTGGGTAGCTGGGTGAAGTGCTTTTAGTGTAATACTCTCTGAAGAGGTGTGTGCTTCCTAGGTGCCCGCACCCTTCACCGCTTCCTACTGTGACATGATTCAGTCCTTTGCAGCAGCTAGGGAACTGTTAGGGCATTAAAGTTGGAAACTCACCCCGGAATTAGCTGCGTGAAGGAGAGAAGAGGTGTTTCAAAGGAAACATGACATGTGCATAAACTTCATATCTTTCTTCATACCCAATTTTGTATAATTTCCCACTAATTTTGGCAAACATCAGTCATGCTTCTACTTATCTGATTTAAAACAGTATAGTATCTCCAGTTTCCCACTTATTTATACTCTTGCCTTTTGTTAAAAATTGTATTTTTGTTGAAAAAGTAATATAGACTTACAAAAAGAAAAAGAAAATAATGTAATCCTCACAGGGAAATACTGTTACCTTTTGGAATTTTTATGTACAGGGTATATGCGCTTCTAGACTTATTTGAAAATGGGGATATTGTCAGTATGCTATTTGTAACAGTACATAACATTTATTGGTTAATTTTTAGAACAAAATTAGGGTATTCTTTTTTGTTGTTGTTGTTTTTGAGGCAGGGTCTCCCCCTGTAGCCCAGGGTGGTCCTGAAATCACTCTGTAGCCCAGGCTAGCCTGCAACACATTAGGCAATCCTCCTGCCTCAGCCTGGGATTACAGGTGTGCACCACATGCTTGGCTTCTGTGGTGCTTAAAAATCGAACCCAAGGCCTTGCATTTGCTAGACAAGCACTCTAACCTCTGAGCTACTCCCCCAGCCTGTCGCAGTTCTCTGTAGGTCATTTTTAACAGCGTGTAACCTTTTCCCCACTTATCAATACATCAAAAATACTTTGCTGTGTGTCAATAAACATTTTTAGTTACACAGAACTTTGCTGAAAGACTATCTCAAAATTTAACCAAAAGTCTAAGGATATTTCTGGGATTCATAAGAATGATTTTCATCTACTCTTAACCTAAATTTACAAGTAAATATGCAGCGAGTGGTGTCCGAAGGCTGTTTCTCCATGATTTTAACGTTGTCGATGCTGATGACCTGAACGACCACACTTGCAATCCCCGGTTAACGGTCATAGGATAAAAGGCGCCAAAGAGGGTGCAGGTGAACTAGTCCTTAACCAGGGGAGGTGAGGGAGGCCCTGGAAGAAAAGAACCTGCTGATCAGGAGAGAATGGCTCTCCAGGGAGCTGACGCGTTGCTCCTGATGGACACTAGGTGGCGCTTTAGCTGTTGGAAAAAAATTCTGGCCATGTTAGAAGCGGAAGTTCTCCAGAGAGGTCCTTTGACTGAGGATCACGTAGTTTCTTCCCACTATTTTTGATTTTTCCTTCTGTGGGACTGTGCAGCTGCAACACCATTCAGCTGGCTTAATCAGTATAGCACATTTGTGCCTTACTTTGTGTACTTTTTAATCATCCTCCAAAATATTGCGTTTCCTCTGCCTCTGATCTGTTTGCTGCCAAAAGCAAAACCCAAACCAAATGAAAGGCAGTTGACCAACCAACAATCAACCAGCCAACGAAGCAGCCTGGATCGAAGGTGTCTGCAACAGTGGCAGCACCTCTACTCTAAGCGCACTTAGTGTCTGTTCAGTAACGGACTGTGACCTTCGCAAGGCTTAGGAGCTGCCCAGGAAAGAGCTGAGCCCTGCCTGAGCTGTCTTCTGTCTCTTGTTGAGTGCCACTCTCCTGGCAGTCAACTCATTACTAAACACGAGTGATGTGTTTCTAGGAGAATCAGGTATTACCTGAGAAGTATATCATCAGGTGACAGCACAGCTGTACACACATCACGGCATGTGTTTACACCGGCCTAGATGCTATACAGGTGCCTACACACCTCAGCTGTGTGGTGGTGTAACCGCTGGAGGGGTTGTGTCAACTTGTTGAGGAAATACGCAGGGTAGAGCTTTCAGGTGTGCGTGTGATTGACATGGAGACCAGCAAGTAAGAGAACACTCTCTAGGTGTGGGTGGCCCCAACTGACAGTTTGAACTAAATAAAAAGGAAGGAAGAAAAAAGGTGGTAACAGCTTCGCCCAAGGAGCCCTGGCCCTTGCCATAGTTTCCAGACATCTCTTTGCTCCTGTCTTTGTATTTATTGTAGACTTGCTCTGGCCTCCAGGCTTCGTTACTGCCTTTTGGACAATGGCCCACAGCAGACAGGCAAGACTGTCCGGTGGTCTCCAGCTGGTGTTCTTCTGGCTCAAGACCGAGCAGCAGCTGTTATCCCCAGCTTTCCCGTGTGCGTGTGACTGTTGTGAATTCTTACTCTCCTTGGACTTGAAACTGTCCAAACAAATTCCTCATATATATATATGCAATTTCTATTAATTCTGCCTCTCTAAAAACCTTGATCAATGTAAGTGTAGAGATAGATGAAATTATGGGTATATAAGCTATGGTATAGATCATGACCTGTTGCTCCTATGGCCGTCAGAAACAAAACAAAAGAATCATATCACAAGATCAAATTAAGCTCAGATGTAATGGTGCAGGTGAGTGCAATGAGAAGTTTAGGATGCACAGGCTGTGTCCACATGACACTGCACACTATTTCACCATAAACATTTTTTAAAAAATAAGCAAGAATGCACTCTAAAGTAATGATTAAAGCCTGGCACATACCTGTCATTCCAGCACCCCAGGAGGCTGCAGTGGGAGGGTCACTGCAGGAGGACCACAAGTTGAGCCCAGCCTGGAAAATTTAGTGACTTAGAGAGAATCTGTTTCAAAATAAAAATAAAAATGAACTGCAGAAGTAGCTCAGTGTGAAGGCCCAGAGTTCAATCTTCAGTATGAAAAAAAAAAAAAGATAAAACATTTAGGGTGGTAAATACACAAACTAGTAGCATGTTCATTTATGATCATTATCAAGTATCATGTGTTACCTATAATTGTGTATGCTATGCTTTTATACACTTGCCAGAATCGTTACTAACACAAGTGACGTGTTGTGTAATGATGTGACAAAGGCTGTGACGTGTCTAGGTAACAGGACTTTCCCACATCCAAACAGCCTCACAGGACCACTGTCATGTGGAGTTCGCCATTGATCGCAAGGTCATTGTGCAGCTCCTGAGTGAACTGGAACTCAATAAAAAGACACAGGCCACGCAAAACTTGCCACTGTCACATGTGGTTCATTTCTTGGGTTGCTGGGTGATTAGAATGATGGTGCTGGTTGTCTTTTTCAGAAGGACGAATCACTGGCACTTTACCTACATATTAGTAGGTTAAGTCTGGCGTCGAAGGACTTACCGATTCCTTGCCAGCCTGCCTGCCTCTCGGGATAGGATGACTGCCCATTCCATGGGTTCAGAAAAATAAAGGTCCTCATGTTCATGGTTTTACTTTTTTCTAATTCAACTTCTTCCAAGGATGAAGTCCTGACAACAGAATTTCCAGAGCAAAAGGCTGGCACACCTTTAAAGCTCTTAACACGTATTACCAACTGTCTTTGGAGAGCCAGCTGGTTCTTGTTGTAGAAAGACCATAAATTTGTTCTTCTGTGATAAATGCAGTTGTGTTTCAATTACTGGCAACAGCATCATTTCAGAGGCATGTGAAGTTTTCCTCCTTAGGCACAGATTTAAGGGATCATTGGCTTTCAGGGAAAACGAGACTCCTTCTCGTTGTGCCACTTAATACTTCAGTGTGATCACTGGCAATAAGCCAAAAGGCTGTGACGAAGTCACCTGCTCGTGCTCGTGTTTCTTGTGGTGTGTGCTAGAATGACCAGCGATGTCAAGGTGAGAGAGCCTTTTCCAAGCAACCCTGGAGATTTCTTTCTGTCTTGGGGGAAAGAGGAAGTTTTTTCAGCCTTGTGTTCCGTGAGTTAGAAAGCAGATTTGAAATTAGTAGACCAGCTGCTGAAATTAGTTTAGTCCATTTCCTTTTTCATTTAATTTGTAGACATTGAGACTAAGACACTGTTCTTGGCCTGGTTTTATGATAGTTATCCTGAGGAGCCCTGGGCATTCACTTCTACCATATCTGAAGAAATCCTACCACTTTCTGTTTGGAAGAAACTGGTTTATTCTTCTGTCATTTTGGAATATTTATTAAAAAGAAAGTATACATGAATGGGTGCTTTCTTTCTTTCTTTCTCTCTTTGTGTAATAAAATAATTACTGTTTTATAAAATAATTTGAAAATGAAAATTAGTGAAGAATCCCATGATGAACAAAATAACATGTTTAAATGAAGACTGGATCACAATGTAAATGATTTGTCCTTTGGCTTCTCTATGACCTTGCCTGTCATTGCTGCCAACCCATACAGAGGGGCATGAAGCCCTATGTTACCCACAGTGACCTCATGTTCAGGGTATAATTATTAGACAATATGAATGTGAGAACTGTAAATGAAATGCATGTTTCATACTACTCTTAGAAATGGTCATTGTTCATGTGGTGGAATATACTTTCATACTTTTTCTCTTATAGTGGTACACACACACACACACTCCTACAAATACGTGTTTTCTCACTTACATATATATAACAGACATCTTTCCGTGTGTGTGTGTGTGTGTGTGTGTGTGTGTGTGTGTGTGTGTGTGTTTCAGGGTGGGTATTATACTCAAGGTCTCCTTTTGTGAGACTGCTATGGTTTGGATCTGGAATGACCCCCAAAGTCTCATTCTCATGTATTTGGACATTGTAGAACACCTCTGGATTCTGTGTGCTGGTGAGAGGCGGGGCCTGGGTGGACAGGGTGGATAGTTGGGACTTGCCTCTGGGAAGGGGTGGGTCAGTGGGGCTTGACCTGGAAGGGTGCATGGTAGCTCCACCTTTTTTCACTCACCTCGCTTCCTGTCCACCATACCCAGCAGCTTTCCACCAACCAGCTCCTCTCCCATGTGCTTCCACCTTGGCTGGCCACCCATGAGTGGACTGAAAGCTCTGGATCTGTGAGGTAACATAAACCTATCATCCCTTAAGTTGTGGATGTCAGGTAGTCTGTGGCATGGAAGAAGGGAGAGAGGTAAAGAGCTCATTGTAGTCTCAATCCCAGCAAAGGTCAACAGTCAATGATTTGTGGGTGAGCTGGAGGAGACCTGGGCAGGGACAGGGACATTTCTGTAAAGGCCTCATGCCTGCCTGGGTTCTATGTCCTACGAGGTGAAGCTGAGAGAAAATGATTCTTTGTCTTGAGCCCTTCCCTCTCCTGCCCATTCTCACACACGCTACAGGTCCCCCCATCACATTGGTGTCCTAGGTGGTGAGTGTAGAAGGCAGGGATCTCACATCCCAGCCTATATGAGTGCAGAGAAAGTCACGTGACAAGTTTTGACCTGTGCAATGTAAGTGAGGCTCTGGAGGCCACTTCTGGATTGAGGCCCTGCGTTTTGGGGTACAGTCTTCCCATCTCCTCCTAAGTAGAGCAGAGTTTTTCTGGCTAGGGGACAAAGTGGTGTGCAGCGAAGGCAGCTCTGGACTGTACCTGAGGCAGATTTACATGTTTGCAGCGTTGGACTCCTATAGTGTTGAGGGTGCTTTCCATCACAGTGCCCTGTTCTATCCTGAACATGCTCACCTCCTTGAGGCGACCCCTTGAACCATGACCATGGTCGGCCTTGTCAAAGATGAGCAAGCCAGGCACAAAGTCTTAGAGATGAATGTAATCAGTAATGACACAGCTGGAGGGAGAAAGGTGCAACTCTGTGGTGCAGAGGAAGGGTGAGGATGGAAGGAGGGCGAGCTGGGGCTCCAGAGAATGAGGGAAGTGGGGGGGGGGGGGATGGCATGTGTGCTCTCCGTCCGCATTTGTATTTGCTACCTGAATGAGGCCCATGGAGGCCAGACACCCCTGTCCTCAGATGTCCCCTGGAATCCACAGCAACACAGCAAGTCTTTTAGACAGATTTGCATTTCCTCAGGAGGCAGCGTGCAGGTGTGTGTGGTACTGGCAATCCTAGTCCATCAGCACCAGCGCCTTTACACTGAGCTACACCTCCAGTCCATTTTTTAGTTTTGATTTTTGAGACAAGGTCTTGCTAAGTAACTACGTGGTACAGGTGAGGCTCAGATTTACCATCCTCCTGCCTCAACCTCCCAGAGCTCTGGGACGACAGGCCTACAAGGGCCTGGCTATCCGGAGGCCTTCAGAGGGTCTGGGATCATCCCAGAGTCCAGCCTTGAGCGGTGGGAATGACGTCAGCATTAATTCAAATCTTTCTAGGACTGAGGTTGAGGCCTATCTGAGGGCTCCAAGTTCTGTATGTTAAACAAACTCCAACCCTGAAAGTACAGGGTCTAGCAGAGAGGAGATTACCAACAGCCTTTTGGGTTTCATCCACATTCTGTTTTTGTTTGTTTTCTAGTGATACTGGGGTTCAGGCCCAGAGATTTCGCACTAAGTTACATCTTCAGCCCATTTTTTCAAATTCTTGGCTTTGAGACAGGGTCTCACTAAGTCACTAAGTTACCCAGACTGAGCTTAAACTTGTGATCATCCTGCCTCTGCCTCCCAGAGTGATGAAATAACAGGCCTACACCACTGGGTTGGGCTCTCTTCACATCCTGATATTCGAACTATGCTTTTCACTGCATGGAAATCATCGATGTGAGCAAGTGAGGGACAGCATGAGCTTGCTCCAGTTGCACCGTAGGAATCTGAGTCTAGACCTCGATGCCTTGTCTGTCATGCGTTCTACCCAGGTTTCCACCGGCTTGGCATGTGATGGTACGTGCTGTGTAAAAATTGGATCCATTTTAGTTGTTCTTTCTGGGTTCCCTGCCCTGGAGTTTCCAACCAAGTCAACTGTTTCTCCAAGATGAATGCCCATTCTCAGCAAGAGAACAACCTACTGCCTGTTGTGCTCATGGACAGGCCTTCCCAGAGCACCACAGGCAGGAATGTTCCCAACACAGCAGGCTGACGCCATCTGCTCCCCCTTCCCAACTGTGGGAGTTTCTTCAATAACAATGTGGGTCACCTGGACATGGTGGTGGGTCATCTGCTGAGGCAATGTTCAATTTGGGGGTTTGTTCCTGGGCAGGAGAGGTTGTAGGAGTGGAGACGAGGGGTGTCTATTTTGGAGAAGGAAGGAGACAAGGGCAGGAAGGAAAAAGAAGAAAGGGAAGAGAGAAAGAGAGAGAGAGAGAGATCCCACACATTGTAGATGTAGATATTAACTTATGTTCTATGCCAGTAGCAATGCACTTAAATAGTCCATTCAGACATTTCTGTAATTTTATACCTAAGTTTTGTTTCAATGACCCTATTTGGGTAGGGTAGGAGAAGAGTAAAAATATTAGTGACTCCAAGACATGCTTTTATCTGCTCTTTTGCTTTCTATTCTCACAATACTATGAAAAGCAGCTTGAAGAGGTGTGTGTGTGTGTGTGTGTGTGTGTGTGTGTGTGTGTGTGTGTGTGTGACAGAGTCTCTGTCTGGGGTCCAGGCTGGTCCTGAACTCAGTAGGTACACCAGCCAGGCTGGCCTTGAACTCACAGCAATCCTCCTGCCTCAGTCTTCTCAGTACTGACATTACAGGCGTGCGCCATCCTTCCCTGCTTATGTGGTGCTGGGGAAATGACCCCAGGGCCTTGCACATGCTAGGCAAGCAATCTAACTACTTAGCTACATTCCTAGTCTCTCTTGGAGAGAATTTTGAAATGCAAAGGTAGGCCTCTTTCTTTCTTAGTTCTAAATAAAAAGGTTTTTTTCTAACATGCAGTGTGCATGTTTTGGATACAAGGGGAGGACGGGGGTGTTAGGAGAGACCTGTTGTCACCGCTGGTGGTTTTTATGATCATTCTGTCTGTAAGCAGCTTCTCTACCCATCCTGCCCAGGTGGGATGGGCTACAGTCGTGATTCTGAAGCCTTCCAGGGATTTCACGGCTCTTTATAGGTGGAATAAAAACATTCATTTTTCCCCGTTTAATAATTCTCCGGTGTCGTTATAGGTGAGTTCTTTATCACTGGGGCTTTGTCAATTAACACTTTGCAGTGACAGAAAATGTCTCCAAGGTTTTATCTCCCTTCTAATCACGGGAGTCCTGCAGTCAGAGCTGACACTCGCAGGAGGGATTTTTATGCAGTGTTAATCTTGCGTCCGATTTCTCCCAGGTCACTGCGTGTGCACGGTTTGTTAGCCTTGCTGTGTGGCAGGTGGGCACGGAGCAGTTTGAGGCTGCGTGTTGCTGACTGCAGGTTAAAGGTGAGCGCCAGTGCCCCCTCCTTCTGTCCTCACTTCTCCGTGGTCTTCAGCAGGGGTAAGGAAACTTTTCTCTGCTGAGGGTTCTCTGGACATTTATGACATCAACCACCGGCCATATGAAAATTAGCACTCTGTATTTGTAGAACATTTCTTTTACTCACTCATCATGTGACAGCCCCGCCGCTTGTCTTTGGAGGAGGCCGGGGCGGGCCAGTTGTTCCCTGCTCCGTTAAGGTCTGGATTAATTGGAGACAGAAGAAGAAATCGGGTAATAAATAAAGAAACCGTGTTGCTGTGTTCAGAAAAGTTTTCCTGAGGAATAGAAACCTTCCATGCTCTTAAGAGCATGTTTGAGAATCTAGTCTGAGTAAAAACGTATACTTATTGAGAGTTTCACCAGAATAAAGCAGAGAAAAAAATCACGTAAATGCTTGTGCTTTGTTTTGTTTGGTACTGGGCTTGGAACTAAGGTCTTTGTAAAGAGCTACGTCCCCAAAGTGACTTTTTGTTTTTGATTGTAAGATGGTCTCTCTTAAGTCGCTGATTTACCCAGGCTGGGCTTGAGCTTGCCATCCTCCTGCCTCAGCCCCTCAGAGTGCTGGGCCGCCAGTCCCGGCTGCTCTGTGTCTATAAAACCCTTGATTGACTCCCAAGAACAAAATGAGATGGAGGCCACTCAGTCTACACTCAGCTCCAGAACTGGTAATGGAAGCTGAGGTTAATACCAAACAGTAAAAGAACCACAGGGAAGTTGAAGAAGTTTTGACCATTTTTTTTTCAAAATTCACTATTTAAAGTATTTTTATAAGAAAAAAAATGGATTATGTAAAAATTATTGTGATAAACATGCAAGATTGTATTGCTTCGCTCCAAAATACACCCTTGGTACGTTTTGGGTGACCCCTACCCAATTATAGAGCCTGCAGGACCGAGATACTCTTTTTCATAAGAGGCATAAGGATGGGGTCACATGGGGACAAAGTAGGGCCCGAGTAACTCCATCAAAGTGAAATCCAATATCGTCACCTGGTGACCATGTCCTGAAATGACGATACTATCATCTTTGGGGCCAATTCCCTCTATTTCCTGCTGTGTGGCCGCCGACATCAGGGAAGTCGAGGAAGCCTAGAGCTGGAGCAACATGAGGACAGATCACACCTAGCTTCTCCAGTTACAACTGGCACCATGATGCTAGAAGAAATTAGAGTGACATGGTGAGCTGGTGGCCAGGACTCCTGCCTGTTAATGGGCACAAGAAGGTGCTTGAAAACAGCAACAGCATGCTTAGGTGACAGGACATGCTTTGGTGGCACTCTGCGATTTACAGGCTGTGTGGTCTGGGGCAAGGCACTGAACATCGCTGACTCTGTGTCGTCCTGTGTAAAGGGACAGTTCAATGACATATACCCCAAGGGGTTACTGGGATGATAGAATGACGTAATGTTGGTGATTTGCCTGAAAAAAGGGTGAGGCATTATTGTCACAGGTGTCTGTTTCTACTGTAAGTTTCACCAGGACTTCCTGGTTCCTAGAGGATCCTTCTATATATCAAATTGCTTTCAAAGGAGAAATGTTAGTTGGCATTGCAAAGAGAAAGAACCAGAACTAGTGGGGTCTTAGCTGGATCACACAGAATCTGGCCTAGCCTTGAAGACATCTGAGATAGTATTTTGAACTCACAGCTGTTTTCTCTATGAGTGCCTAGCTATAAGTAATTATGTCTGTGAGTCTCTTAGCTATAAGTAATTACCTGAAGCCTGATACATTATAAAGAAAAGAGAAAACTGAGGCCCAGAGAACTATGGCTAGCCAGCTGACAGCTAGGTCTTGAACTCTAGTGCTAAAGCTCATGCCACTACCGACTGAGTTATAGTCTTCAACCCATCCTACATATCTTTAATTATTTCCAGGTAGTATGAAAGCAACAGCATACTTATCCATGGAAACAGAGTGTCAGAAAAAATATTAGGGGAAAAAAAAAGAAGCCAGATGATGTTATGGCAGAAGGAACAGTAGTTCCAAGCAGACAGGACTTGTTAAAGTCCTGATAGACCAAGAGCAAATCATGCGAGAAATGGAAACAGTGTGTCCAGGTAGTCAATAGAAAGTGGCCAGAAATTACGAGAGGTGATTAGTCAACGAAAATGATTTTGCAATATTGGCTTGGTGCACAGGGATATTATTCAATGTTATTTTAAGATGACGCTAGGAGTTTATTTCCGAGTATTAATCATACTGAAAGAATGGTTAATGTTATTTTTGCTCCAAACTAAGATGGTTTCATGCATTGGCAGCACTTTGTATTGTGCATTGATAGATAAGTGTGTCTATCAGTCAGGGAATGATTCGGTCACCCACAGAAACGTGGAAGGGCGTAAGAGAGCCATGGGGCAGGAAGGGAGGGTCCCAGAGACTCCTGAGAACAGCAAGCAGTTCCTACCAAGAGGAGGGACGTTACAAGAGCCTGTGCAGCAGCAGCCATGGGAGGACCATTTGGAAAGGCAGAGGGTGGAACCGCAGTCTTGTCTTTGTCTGCCCAGGCTGGCGCTACACAGTTCTAGATGCTGCACGCTCACGTCAAGGGTCGGCAGCCTGCAGCTTCTGGGGAAGGTTTTTTTTCCCTGCTCTGCAGGTGATCATGTTTCCCTCACATGGCCTTTCCTCTGAGTCAGGGCAAGAGAGAGAGAGAGAGAGAGAGAGAGAGAGAGAGAGAGAGAGAGAGAGAGAGAGAGAGGAACCATTTTGTCTTTATCAGAGGAGGGAACCCAGGGCCTTCACATGTCGCTAGCTTTAATGTTTTTGTTTTGTTTTTGTTTTAATTTTGAGGTAATGTGTTGCTAAGTCATGGAATTACCCAGACTGGGCTTCAACCCGCAATCCTCCTGCTCTAGCCTCCCAGAGTACTGAGATTACATACTTTCAGCCTCATTCCCAGATGAGATCTGGCTTTTCTCAGATGGCCAGCAGTGGCATCCAATTAGAGCACCACCCTTGGGACCTCACTTAGCTCTCATTACTTCCTTACTGGAAAGGCAGCTACCCTAGAGGTGCGGGTCTCAATGCAAGTTTTAAGAGGACACATGCATTCAGTTTGTAACACCTCTTGACCCTCCCATTTCCTGATGGTGTCTCCCCCTTTCATGGGCCAGAAGAAGCTAGAGGCAGGCATCCCAGAGGATGCAGCCTGTGGAGATCAGCCTTTGGAGCGGCCTGGGGAAAAGGAAGATTGAAGTGGATGGGAGATGGGCAGAGCCAGGGAGGTGAGCAGGGGGCAGCCAGGACCAAGGCAAATGCAGACATAGCTGAAGAAAAGAAAAGAATGCAAAGGCAGAAGAAAGACAAAGAAATGAAATTTGCCTGTAGAATGTCACAAGGAAAATGAGAATGTGCCTTGTCTCAAAACTTTCAGGAACTGCTTACAGCCTTATTTAGTGGAGCCACATCTAGAGACTGCAAAGCTGAACCTTTTCCTAAAAGGCATGAATCTAAAAATAGCCTTGGGAATCCAATCCACCCGTAAGCCAAGGGTTCCAGGGCCTGACTTGCAATTAAGACAAGTTCTTTCTAAGTTAATTATAGGTCCACGGTTTGAGCAGCCAGAGTCTTCAATTTTCCAGAACATTTGTTAAGTGCTTGTGGGAAAGCCTCCTGCTAAATACCCTGCATAGTAGAGGGACTTGGGAAGATGTCAGGGAAGGCACCCAGCAGCTTTATTAGGGCCAGCACTTAGCGCACACCCACAGGAAGGTGGAGGTGGGACGCAGCGTCTCTTCTGACTGGGATGGCCAGTGAAGGTTTGTATGTGGCACGCCAGCGTTTCCAGCATGTGCGGCTCCTTGCTCTTCATAAAGGAAACAAGATCCTTTGGTCCTTAGGAGTTCTGAGTCCAGCCACAATGTAGGTACTACCTTGGCCCACTAGAGGTCAGGCACAGCCAGGGAAGAGCCCGCAGAAGCCAGCACTGAGTGATAAGGTCTTCAGGCTCAGTCAAGGCGTGCCCTTCCTTTCCTTTCCTTTTTTTTTTTTTTTTTACATTTATTTTTTATTAGTATATGTTTGTGATACATAAACATCACATGCGTTTGGGTGGATTGATAACACACATATTGCATCTTGGTCACTGTTATTCCCCTTTCTTCCCATACTACCATCTCTCCCCTTCCCTGTCCTCTCTTCCATCTCTGGAGTCTACCTCCCTGCTTTCTATAATCTCTCCTCCATCTTACTCTTTATCTTACTCATATTTTGGGTTTCTCATACACAAAAAGCAAGGACGGAGGTAAATGCGTCCAAGCTAAAGGTCTCCAGTGAGGACACAGGGCTGTTTTAATAGAGTTGTGTCCTGGGGAAGGTCAGGAGAGCCACATGCCAGGTCAGAAGCATGAGCAGCCATGAGCTTGACCAGGCAGCAGAGACTGCGGGGGAGGAAGGGGGAGGCATGGGCCTTCCCACCTTGCTCCACCTGACTCCTGTCTGGGCCACCATGGCTGCTGGGAAGATGGAGGAAGGAAGGGTTCCCTGTTACTGGAGATTGAAGGAGGAATGAGGTGGGGTGGGGAGAAGAAAGAGAATGAGCCACACCCACAGCCGGTGCAGGGAATTAAAATGCTCTGATGGGTTGGAGCAGAGTCTTGTGCAGAGGAGCAGGGAGTCCGTCCTGGGAAATGGGAGGGCAGTGGGGGGGTCCTGGAGAACCCTGAATGGAGCAAAGCAGTGTGGTCTACTTGACTGAATGCAAATGGGGTTGTCATTAGAGATTCTTAAAAGAACTTACATAAGGATATATATATATATATATATATATATATATATACCATACAAAGGCTGGTTAAACCTGTATATAAAATCAGTTTGGGGGCTGGGAGCATAGCTCAGTGGTTAAAGAGCTTGCCCAGCATATGCAAGGCCCTGGGTTCAATTCCCCAACACCATGTAAACAGGTAATGGTGGCACATGTACTTGGGAGGCAGAGGCAGGAGGACTGCTGTGTGTTCATGGCCAGCGACATAGTGATTTAGAACCGACCTGGACTACAGAGTGAGTCTCTGTCTCAAAAAAAATTCTGATAAAATCAGCTATCCTTGAAATCAGGACAGTGGTCTGAGTTATTGAAAAAGGCTAGAAAAATAACTAAAATAACTGGTAAATGGGAAGAGTCCAACAAGGCAAGAATACTGGTAAGGAAGGGAATATTAAGGAAATCTGTGGCTGACATGTAATAGTAACAGAGAAAAAGTACCTTGTGTAGAGGAAGTGAGATTCTTAATAAAACAATCAAAATACTTAGATATATCATATCTAATTTAAATAATCGTGTTATATATATTCAGAGCATGAGTCAAAGAAATGCAGGCATCTAGGAACAACCAGCATTTTACTCTCATGTAACTATTTTCCACCATTAGGGCATGAAATATTTATCTCACTGTACACATTTTATTTTATAGTCAGACCTGCAGAAGTGCACACATGGCCTTGGTTTGATGTCAAGGTTTCAATGGACTTCAAAGTCACGGCCATTACCAGAATTCTAAATACTTTACACACCTGGCTGCACTTACCCCAAAAGCAAATAGCTGGAGAAGGGACTGCACAACCCAGAAGGTGACCCACAGTCCCTGGTCACTCACAGGGGTCTGAGGAGACAGAAGCATTGGGCTGTGTGGAAGATAAACACAGTGGGTCATTAATTAAAACTGTGATAGGGAGATTCGACTCAGTAACCACTGGCACAATTATTGTTTTCTAATCAGAAGCGCAGCTATCTGTTTCTATTTGATGACCAATAGTGACTGGGGTGGGGGTGGCTAGTTATAGCCATTTCTAAAAGCCATCGGGGCACGGCTGTAGGAACACATGTAAAAATGCACAGATGTAGAAATACAGTAAAACATATATTGAATCTCTAAGTCACCTTTGGGACAATCTAGCAATCTGTCCTAGTGAATAGCTTTCTTTTCTTTTTTTGTGGTACTGTAGGTAGCAGAGGGGAACAGATGAACCCTAGGCCTGAGAGTCCCAGCTGCAGGCCGTGAGAGGGCCAACTGCACAGCAAGGACAACAGGCAATTACTCACGACCAGTTGGAAGAGGATAGAACCTAGCTGAAATACCACACAGAGAAATTAACATATTATAGGCATGACAATTTATGAATATGATAAAAACCAGGTAACTTATGGGAAAGCACATGCGTTTAGGGCAAAAGTTACATAACCTGAAAGCACCACCCAGGGGAGGAGCAACCTCTTCCTGGGGGAGGGACAGTGTCTCCGAATAAGGAAGTCCAGGGGCCATCAAAAGGGGCTGTCAGGACCGGCTGAGTTCCTCCACTCTCTGGTGGGGACTTGGTCTGTCTGTGGGAGGGCTGTACCTCTCTCAGTGCTTCTTTCTCACTTAATTTTCGTTTTGCCGTGTGGCCTTTCATGACAAGCTCTCCCAGAGGAATTCTTCTCCCCCTTGTCTGCAAGAACCAGGTGTTGTCGTCCATCACTGGACGTTCTCTCTTTCTTTCTGGGTAACTCTCCAAGGGATTGAACCCAGGGCCTTCACACTGAGCTATGCCCTAAGTTCGTGTGTGTGTGTGTGTGTGTGTGTGTGTGTGTGTGTGAAAGACAGAGAGAGAGAGAGAGGGTCTTGCTAAGTCACCCAGGCTTTGCTCAAACTCATCACCCTCCTGCCTCACTGCCTCAGCCTCCTGGAGTGCTGGGACAGCATGCACCCCCGTGCCCCACCCCACCGCTTCCCTCTTTTCTGACTCTCACCGACCCTGCCACCCCTGCCCTCTGCTGGCCTCGGAGGCTTCACACCAGGGCACGCTCTGTGAGCTACGACCCATTCTGACATCTCTCTTCTCCAGCACGCTTGCTTCTTGCTCTACACTCAAGATCCCCAGTTACATTGGCGACTTGACTGCTCTTGACCTAAGGGATGTTATCTTCCTGTGGGACCACTGGCCGAGTGCAGCTATAGCACAACAGAGCTCATTTCAAGTCAACAAGGTACAACGCCTAGAAGAACTTGGATGGAGCCTGGAGCCTCTGCTGCAGTCCAGCCCTCAGGGCTGTGCCAGCCACAGTGCCCCCACCCCCAGCTCCCCTGGTCCCCATTTCCCCTGGCTTTCTGCTTTCCTGAGGGGAGGTGGAGAGGAAAATCAGGGCCACACGACTTCCTGGCCTCATGTCACAGAGGAAAAGCCAGAATAGCCACAGCGCTCCATGTTATAAAAGTGGGCATTGGCCATTTATTTTTATAATCCTAGTTAATTTCCATGGGGATTTCTTTTAATGATATCTGAAAGAAAAATGAAGTTCAACCTTGGGGAAAGTCTGCTGGTAATTTAGCTGCGGGAGCTCGGAGAAGCCAGTGTTCCTAAGACACCAAGACCGCAGACGCAGGGTGCAGGGACTGCAATTTGGGGCAGGCCAGGTGGGGTGAGGTTCCTTTCGCACCTTCGCGTGGCCCCAGCAAAGCCAGGCGGTGTTGACCGAGCCTGGGAGGTGTTTCCAAGCAGTGCCAGTTACATACACAGGTGACAGGTGCTAATTACAAAGGACTGCTGTGTCTCTTTGCGTGGGAGACTTCCCGGAGCTTCTTCCCACAGTTCTGCGCGAATCTGGTCCCCCTGGCTGGGTGTAATTGCCTTTTTTTTCCAGGGAGACATTTTGTTTCCTCGTTTACTATTTCGTTCGACAAGCCTCTGGCTACCTGCAAATGAATTCATTAATTTAGCATTTCTCCTATGAAGCAAAATTTTGCAAGGTTTATTGAGTTTGGAAAATGTAGTCGTAAGGAATATGTTAATTAGTTGTAGGGGATTAAAAATCAGCTTACCTAAGTCATCACACTGTGTATTATTAAGGTAAGTTGGGCCGGTTACCTCATTGGTCTCAGGCTTAATTTACTTAATTGTGAACTAACGATATTGCTCATCTGCTCGGCATACCCGGATTTTGCAAGGAAACTAGTTATTAACTTAGGTGGCACAGGCTCATAATCCCAGCACTCTGAGAGGCTGAGGTAGGAGGATGGCAGGTTTAAGCCCAACCTGGGCAACTGAGTGGCTTAGTAAGACCCTGTCTAAAAATAAGAAGAAAAGAAAAAAAAGAGTTGCAGATGTAGCTCAGCATGAAGGCGTGGGTTCAATCCCCAGGGCCACAAACAAAACCAAAACAGAGACACTCATGTGCTTTGCTGGATGGCGAAATGTTGCACAATATGCAGACATCTGCACTGACTCCTGGCAGCCAAGG
Organism: Ctenodactylus gundi; assembly: GCA_004027205.1. Lineage (NCBI taxonomy): Eukaryota > Metazoa > Chordata > Mammalia > Rodentia > Ctenodactylidae > Ctenodactylus > Ctenodactylus gundi. Next base: position 195,852 of record PVKB01001510.1, read on the forward strand.
TGAGTGACACGATGGTGTATTTCTCCTAGATTTTATGATTTTAAACTCATTTTTATTGTATTAAAAAATTGAGCTGGTCATGGTGACACTCATCTGTAATCTAAGCATTTTAAGCAACTGAGGCAGGAAGACTGCAAGTCTGAACCCAACCCGAGCAATTTAGTGATTGAGTTCCTATGTCAAAATAAATAAAAACAAAGAAAGACTTGAAGCGGGGCTTAGTGCAGTGACCCTCGGTTCAGTCTCCTGCACTAAAAATAATTTTGACCTGCCAGCAAATCAACAAAACTATGCACATATATTATGCTACAGTGCGGCACCTGGGTGTTTCTGTGCGGATGTTCACAGCCTGGGATAGGACAGGGTCGGGGAGAGGCTGCCCTTACCTGTGATCAGTTTCAGGCCTGGATCCTAAGCCCAGCGTTGGCGTGCATGAAGTCCTTTTAAATTTTTATTATGTGTTTCTGAGTTTCAGTGTGCCACTTGGACTCATGTGGACACTGGGTGTCTAGTCTCCACAAGGCTTTCACTTAACAACCCTCGACGTTGTTCTCAGAGGAGTGATTTTCTTTAAAAAAGAAATCTTTGTTTTGTGGTAACATGACCGACATGATTTCAAAACTGGAACAGACACACCTGATGCCCCTGTTGGTTCATGACTGAGTGTAGGGTTTTCATATTTTTCTGAGAGAAAATGACCCCGTGACTGTGCTTTCAGAAGCTGGGAAGCCCCCAGGCATGATCTCGTTCAGGGCACTGGTAGAATTTTTAGCAGTTGGAGTTGATGGACCCGGAAAGGATCATCCATGCTACCCTGACCTCTCTCAGAATTCCCACAGACTTTCACAGCTAGAGTTACATGCGGGGTGGGGATCAGAAGGGATGTGGTTGATGTGTAAGAGTTCTCCAGAAAACAGAATTAGTAGGAAGTCTGTGTGTGTGTGTGTGTGTGTGTGTGTGTGTGTGTGCGTGCGTGCGCACGCGTGCACATAGTGAGATTTATTTTAGGGAGATGTAGTAGGATCACCTGAAGTAATGTTCACTGAATTTTCAAAACCTCTTGTGAATGTTTGTAATGAGCTTATAGATGATTGTTAAGAAGCTCTGGGGGCCTGTGCACTGAGGTTTGCTGTCCTTACACTGTCCTTACCCCCAACAATCATGTTGACTTTTGGTCACCATGGAACAGTATGAAGAGGGAGGAACTTCAGAGGTGAGCTGGTCATGAGGGCAGAATAGACTCACGTCATTCCCTTGGGAGGGGGTCGGGTATCAAGAGAGCGCGTTTATTATGAAACTAGCTCAGCCTCTCTTGTACTCTCACATGCTCTGCGCTGCCACCCTTCTGCCACGAGATGACCCAGCAAGAAGGCCCTTGCACATGTGAGCCCTTGACCGTGGCCTTCCCAGACACCAAAAACTACAAAATTAATCTTTGTTCTTTATGCATTGCAGTCTGTGGCACTGGGTTGCAGCATCACAAAGCAGCCAACGATGCAGTATTACCTAGCCACAAAGTTAGGGAGAAGGTGCTAACCCTTTTCTACCTCCAACCCTTGGTGCCACCTCTCTCTGTCTCTGTCTCTGCTCTTTTTCTCTGTCTCCTTCTTTCTTTTTTGTGCCTCTGGTGATTGAGCTTAGAACCTTCATGCCGGGCTATATCGCCATCCTTTAAAAAAAGTTATTTTGAGACAGGATGTCTCTAAGTTGCTTAGTTGCCCAGGGTGGACTCAAACTTGAAATTCTCCTGCCTCTACCTCCCAGAGTGCTGGGATTCCAGGCCTGCCCCGTTGGGCCTGTCTTGTCTTTATGTACTTAACCTCATAGGGTACGTGGTCAGGGTGGGCTTCTCCTGTCATCTTGGAAGGAATAATCCTCTGAGAATTTCCAAGCAACTTCGTGACTCAAGTCACTCATGACCTCACTGGAAGCAGGGTCATCAAAGATTTTGTCTGAGGGAGACTCCCAGGGGTCACACCCTCAAGGGATCGTTCTTAATGTCGGGGCCAGAAGGGGTCCCCGTAAGCACTTGTTAAGCATTTCAGAATTGAGAAAGGCCTATGTTTGAGAAAATGGCAAGGTGGAATCACATCTAACACGAGCAGCTCTGCTCCTAACATTCGTGAGGCCTACACACCACATGTCTTCCTGTTCACCAGTTAGATCTAACAAACTTTTAAATAAAAAGTTCACGCATATTATCTTCCTGCCCTCAGAAAGGGACAACACCTGAAAGGACTTGGGCCAGTGGCATTCTGGAAGGCAGACGGCAGAATGGTTGCTGTTCTGAGCCTGGCCCGCTCTTCCTCCACTCCTGGGTCCTTTCCTCAAATTGAAAAGGGTCTCCTATGAGTATGGGCACCTCTGGAAGTGATTTCCAAGTTTACTTTACCAAACGTCATATGAAGCCTGGAGCCATTAGCTCTGGATTAAAAAAAAATTCTTGCTTTTTGGTGAAACTGGTTGAACGAGGCCCTGTGCCACCGAAGTGAGAGCCATCCAGCCTCCTGTTTCCAAATGAGATTGAAAAGGGAAGTATGTCTGAAAAGGAAAACAGATTTCATTGAGAAATAATTGAATTCCCTTCTTGTGTGATGGATACACACTGACCAAAAGTTATTAAATAAGAAAACAAGAGATTGCCACATATAAACCCAAGCAGCAATATCTTTTTAAAACCAAGAAGTCTAAAAAGCAATTTATATTTCACTATATTCAACTCTGATCTATGAAAAAAATGTGAATTTTGGAGTGATGTTTACCTAGGAGATGAGAAATTCTCATTCCAGACAAGAGGACTGGAAGCTCCGGGCAACATGGAGCATGACATGGCCGGTGCCTGGCTCTTCCCTGGGACACACAGAGTGCTTGTGGCCACTGGGACAAGGCAGTGGCTTGAAGGTCCCACACTTTGCTTCTTTCTGCTTTGGGGGAACACATTCTCATAGTTTTCTTTGACTCCCTCTTTTTTCAACAATTTATTATGAACACTATATCGTGTCACTACTTTTAGATATGAAAACTTCTAGCTAATGCATTTGTATTTTCTCAGGACTTCTGTCTGAAAAAAAGTAGATTTCCTATGCACAGTTTGATGTACAAATTAGCCCTTCCCACAGTGTGAAATACTCACATCTGCTTTGTCTCATTTGAGCCTTGCAGATCCCCTTAGTTTCCACGGGATAAGGGCTAGAGCCCTTCCTGATACATTATCTCATTGTGCCTTTCCCTACTACTGTCCCAACTTCATAGATGAAGGAGACAGAATTTTTGTGAAGTTGAGTAACTCACAACTGCTTTTGGATGTGGTCATGCTACTGATATAAGTGAACCTGAAGCTCTTTCTCTGCTTCAATTGTGATTTTATCCTTTAAAATATATGTCCAAGTGAAGAGACAACTAAGATGACCAGCTCTGTGGGTCATTCATTCCCAGGAAAGCCCCGTCTGAGGAGCCTGGGAGAGGGACTTCCTAAGACATAGGCTTCCTCGGAAGTGGGGTTTCCTGAGAGGGAGGTGATGGGTTGCATGTCCTCTTTTTGCTAAGGGGTAGGAAATATTTTTTTCTTATTTCAAGCCTAGTAGGAGAAAATTTAAGGGAACCATTCAGATGGTTTGATATGTAGCTGATGCATATCCATTGACCCTGCATTCATGCAACCCACCGGCTTCAGACAAAAATACTCAGAAAAAATGAATCTTTACTCAACATGTATAATTTTTCTGATTATTAATCTCTAAACAATATAATATATCACCTGTTTATGCAGGACTTACATTGTAGTAGGCATCATGTGTAACCTAGAGACAACTTAAGTTTAAAGCATATAGGACTTGAGCGTTCTTGGTGTTAACAGTTTAGCTCCACAATGTTCCTCAGAAGTCTCCTGAGTTGAGAAGGTGGTTGGGTCATGAAGGTGCTGTGCTTATTGGTGGATTCATTTATCGATGACTTCGGTAGCTGACTGTGCTGTTAGGAGATGGTGCCTGGTTGGTGACTTGTCACTGGGGTTTGACCTGGAAGGGTGTATTCCTGTCCCTGGCTGCTCCTTTCTCTGCTTCCTGGCTGCCATGTAGCGAACAGCTTTCTTTTTTCTATGCTGTGCTGCCATGCTGTTTCTGCCTTGGAGCTGGCTGAGCATGGCCTGAGCCCACAGAAACCATGAGCCAAATAAATCTCTCCAGGTTTTCATTGCAGGTGTTGGGCATTGTGTCTCAGCAATGGGAAAGCCTACTAATTAACTCAGAATTTTAGGACTCAGTCCCCTGGATGCTAAGAGATGGTTGTACATCCCTTATAGCTGAAGCAGAAAAAAGAACTGGTGTTTGACATATGACCTTAAAAAAAAAAAAAAACAAGTCCAAACTCTGGGTTCTGATAATTGATTTGAGCAACAAAAAAAGAGAAAGAAGAGTTGCATTACAAATAAATTACATGATTATCACAGGGGCTGAACAGATTCACATTGTCCCTTAAAGAGTTCTGCCTAGAGGGGTAAAGGGATCAGGCAGTAAAGGTACCTTCCAGAAGCTAGAGGCTCAGGAGTCAAGAGTCTACACCAATCAGCTAGAGACAGGACATTGCCCGTAGGACTCTGGGAGCAATGGAGGGGCACAAATGTCTCCTCCTGACTTGGCCTGGAAGGGACTTTTTTTTTTTCCAAAGCTAGTCAGATGATTTCCAAACAGCAGCAAAGGCTGCTAGGAATGGTGGCTCCCTGGAAGGAAGAGGAAGTAGCGCAGGAAGCACAGCAGGGCATTTATCCCATGGCCCATTCTCACCCTGCACCCTTGTCGAGCACTGGAGGAGTCTCGGAGTCCTAGCCTAGTGTGCTGTCTTTTATAATCATGTAAAATCTGGACTGCATAAAATTACCATTTGCAACTAATATTGCTTTCACTGATTTTGGAAAATATCGTCAAATAATGCCCAGATTACTGAGTGAAAGTGTGGTGGGCAATACAATATTTGTACAGTCTGAGGGTATCTCTCTGTAGATTGATTATTAAATTCAAAGGAAAAAAATAGTACAATGGGTTATCAATGAGCTACATTCCCAACTATTATAATAATAATAGTAATTTTTTTTGAGGTAGGGTCTTGCTAAGTCCCTAATTTACCCAGGCTGGGTTTGGTCTTGCAATCTTTCTGCCTCTGTCTCCCAGAGTGTTCTGGGATTACAGGCAAGTACCATCATGCCTGGCTAAACCATTCTTATAATAAAATTCCTCTCTCACACTTCTTTCTTCCTCACATATAAAAGACTAATAGTATCGCAACAAGGTAAAAATTTCTGAATTGGGACATTTTACTATGTAAAGATAATGCCTATGTAATATAATATTAGAGATTACCTTTGTTCTGAGGAGATACATGCTTAAGTATTTAGGGATTGTTAGAAATAAAGGAACATGATGTCTATGAAGCACTTCTAAGTAACTTAGCAAAAATAATTTTTCTTTTTCTATCTAGAAGAGATAAAGAAAATATAAAAAGATTAGTAATTGATAAACTTATGCAAAAGATAACGTAGTTGTAATTTCCATTTAAGTGCAATTTTCCCCCAGACTTAGTTGAGTAAAGTGCCACACTGTCCACTCATTCCCGATGTGCAACTCCCCTTTCTAGAATTCATGCTTGGAAGACACTGTAGGGCGAGCTTGGGACAAGATCATCTCTGCAGCACCTTCCAAGCATAGGGTTGTTGATGTCTATGTGTTTTCATTGTCCCACAAGACAACAGATCCAATATAATAGGCAAATCAAGAACTCCACGGCCACCCTCACGCCCCCAAGTCCAAGTCCGGTGGGAGATCCTAGGCTAAGCCAAAAGAAGAGTTTCAGAATGACCGGAGTGGCAGAAAAGCCAGCCTTCAGTTCACACACTATAGTTTCCCTGAGTCTAAAATGCCCTGCCAAGGCCTCTTCCCCACGGAGCCAGAGATGCGGCAGCCTGAAGAAGCAGACAGACCAGAGAGATGAAACTCATCACCTGGTGGCAGTCCTCACAGTTGTGCTAACACCCGTGACAGGCCTGTCACCGGCACTGCCAGATGCTGCTGACTCCAGGACGAGGGAATCATTTCCCAGCACAGCCAGATTCTCCTTTGCTGGGAGGTGCCATTTTGTGAGGCTGGTGACTGTGACTGGGGACACGTTACCAGAGGTTCCTGTGAAGCACAGCCCCAGACAGGAGATGGATGTGATATCACGGCCAGTCAGTGTGGTGCCTGCTGTCCAAACTGATGTCAGGGAAGCCAGATTCTGCTAGTCTTTTGTGTGGCTTTGAGAAGCCTCTAAACATGCTAAGTTTTTTTTTTTTCATGAGAAACTTAGAGCTTAGGCAACTCCATTTCTCTTGGAGAATGCACTTTCCTTTGACACATGAGGTAAGAGGCTGGAAAACAAGAAAGTTCCACGGAGAGTGGCTATCACATAATTGCCCGGATGGAGCCACTTTGTCCTTACTTTCCACTCCAGGAGGAGGCCATCTTTCCTTTCTTTTGAAAGTACTGTGGATTTAAAGCACAACCAGTAGGTCAAGCATACATCTTTCCAGGCCACACTCCCAGCAATCTACCACACACTCAGTAATTTACCACACCTCAATAGGCCACTACACACTTGGCCTTACCTCATAACAGCACTCAAAATCCATAGATAATCCACAACATTGAAACGCTTGAAGCTTTTGGGGAGCGTCCCAAAAAGCATCTATCTCCAATCTTCCCCACACAAATAGACACTTTTCTCTGAGAACTTTCTTGATGCAGAACATCCAATATCCAGTGATTTTTCTTATCATTGTCATTAAACCTTAGGTTTTCTGTGACCATGTCCTGTAACTTAGGATACCCTTAAATCCCTTTGTCATGTCTTAAGGTCAAGAGGAAATAGATCCATTCTCTTTACTCTTAAAATAGAACTCTCTTCAAAGTTCTTTTGTGTCCATCAAGCCAAACCAAACAAATCTATGCAATATTTAAAAATTGCTTTTTGCACAATTAAGATGTATGTGGTGGTAGATGATGTGTTTAAACTGTTTTCAGACATCTTTATGAGTTCTGCGCATGCCCTAGTAATTCTTTTGGGATTCGTATCTGTTGTCCCTTAGGTCTTTGGGTAAAACTTACAATTAACATGCTATCATATGAAGAAGGTGGCAGATGCTAGGATGTTCATTTTGCATAGTCTGAATAATTATGGTTTTCATGATCATTCTAAAAAGTTGTCATCATCTCAGAGCCCATGAGTACTAGAACCATTCCAACTATTTCTTATTGATCAGTTTCGTATGTGAGTGTCATAGTTTGGATCTAGAGTGCCCCCCAAAAGACTCATGTACCTATAGATACTGCGGAGTGCTGGATACCTGGCTGGAAGGGGCGGGTGCTTGGGGCTTGGCCAGGAGGGGCGTGTGCTGGTTCGCCCTTCCTCCCAGACTTGGCTTTACTGTGCCATGTTGTGAGGATCTCTGTCTCTGAGCATCAACTCTGGCTCTGGTTCTAGCGTCAGCCCCACCATGTGATTCCACCGTTTTCCAGCTGCTCACCGGTGAATAGACCATGACTTTGGGAAGCTATAAGCTATAATCAGTCTTTCCCGCCTACGTTTCAGTTGTTGGATATTGAGTCACAGGAATGGAAAAGTAACTGAGACAGTGAGTCCAACCTAAAATGACCAAATGGTTTTATTCTGGACAGTTTGATGATACTGACCAAACCTACATATTCCAAACTTATCAAACTCGTCCTTATTTAGATCTGAGTGCATGTCAATGTGATCTAAAACCAGGGAAGAACTTCAGCATTCAAAATTTAATTCTGTTCAACTACGTCAAAATTGAATTTTGAGAATCTATATTTAGGAGTAATATTTTTATATATTCTAATAGCTGTATTGTGCCATTACAGAAGGAATGGGCATGATTAGATTTTGAAGATAAATCTTAGATCATGAACCTGGAAAGAAAAAAGAATCTTACTCAACAATTTGGAATTTTAAGTAAAATGCAATGGGAGTTGTAGCAGGAGTAGGGTTTCTAGGAAGATGACTGAGACAAGAGAAGTAGTATGAGTTTCAATGAACGAGAAATTAGTAAGCTGGACTCAATGGCACGCCCCACCAACTTGGGAGGCTGAAGCAGGACAATCACACATTCAGTCCCAGCCAAGGCAACTTAGTAACTTAGCAAGACCCTGTCTCAAATAAACAATAAAAATGGGCTGGGATGTAACTCAGAGTGAAGGCCCTGTGTCCAATTCCCAGTACCACAAAAAGAGGGGAGGTTGGGGGGGGGGGTGCCCATAGGAGTTCAATTGAGTCTTTAATTTAAGTCCTTAAGTCCTTCTTTTAAGACTCCACGGAATAGCTGAGGGTTGGTTTTTAGGCTTCACGAAATCTGGGAACCTTCTGACATCGTTGTACATATTTGTATTAAAGCTAATGTGCATTTTTTCAGAAAGGAAGTGTGCACTTGAGTATTTATTGTGATAATGAAACAGAGAAAATGACTTAAAGGAGGAAGGTGTTTTCTGGCTCGTCATGTCAGAGTTTTCAGCTCATGTGAGTTGGTTCCATTCCTGAGAGGTAGACCTTATGGCAACGAGTGGTAGAGGGAAGATCCTCACCTCGTGGTAGCCAAGAGGCAGACAGGGGGAGCAGGAACGGAGGGAGAGACTCAGGAAACTGATGGGTCTTCTTTTTCTAGCTTTTGTTCCATCCAGGCTCTCCCCCCACTGGGTGGCTTAGCCCACATTTGGAGGGGGTCCCTCCCCTGGTCTCTCCCAGTCCCACATGCCAGTCATCTCTGCAGACACTCTCACAGACAGACCGTAAGTGGGCTTTAGTCATATCCTAGGTGTTTCTCCATCCACACTACTTGAAGGTCGAGATTAACCACCACGGGAGCGGCCCTAGCTTTCATCAGGTGCTCCGAGGAACACCAATGACCCTACAAATGGAAGAGCCATGGTTAACTACCAGTAGCATGCAGTGCATTTGAACTTCTGAAGGCTAGACTTCAGACATCATTCTTTCCCTCGGTGCTACACTGAGCTCATTGTCCATCTTCACAGATTCCATGTGAGCTCTTGGAGACCGTGATCCCCTGCTGTGCACAAGGTCTGTGCTCAGCCAGAGAGAACAGCACTATGTTTTTCCCTGAGCACTGGGAACCACAGGACAAGTAAGACATTTGAGTAAAACAGAGACCAAATTCAATTTTATAGACACTGAGCTGGGAAATACTGCTCAGTTCTGCCACCAAATGTGCTTCCTTACACTTCATTTCTCTGCTTTTCTGCTTGGTACATTAATACATCCACCAGGGCATAAAATTTACCTCTCTATAAACTTTCCAACCAGAGGAGCAGAGACTACCCGAATCTCAGAGTCCCATTTGTATGAAAAGAGGATCTGGTGCTATGGAACCAAATGTCTTCAGGTGCTTTTTATTTGTTGATTGCACTGAAATGATAACTGAGAGAGTCGGCTGAAGCCATTCTCTTCCTCGGAAATAAATCATCAGTTTCTGTCTTCTTTACGCTTCAGGATCGGGATGCTGAAAATTGTAGAAAATCATCACCCTATAGGCAGGCACGACTTGATCATATGAATCCAAAAGACTTTAACACAGTGACTTGGCAAAAACATTTACGGTTGTTGGATGTGGGATATTTTATGTATGTCTAAGAAGACTCAATCTGATTAAACATAACATGACACACTTTTAAAATAAAACTTGAGGTAATTAGAAAGCATTTTAGGTAGACTAAGAGGGACAGTATTGTATAGTTGTCCATCTGCTGAAGGTTTGTTCTGGGACATTCTGTGAACATCAAAATTTGAAGATGCTCATGTTCCCCATGCAGAGTTGTATACTATTTGCCGTAACCTACATACATCTGCCGGTACACTTTTAATCATTTGTAGGTTACTCATAACACCCACTACAACAAAGCACTGTGCAATTTGTTGCTATACTGCATTTTAAAGGAAATAATGACAGGGAAAAACTAAACGTGTTTGGTACAGACACCAAGTATTTTGTGCATGATCAAATGAATCTGTGGATGCTGAGGGCTAACTATATAATATAATGTCTGAGAGAAAGAGAGAGAGAGAGAGAGAACAAGACCACTGTCATAAAAATTATGGTGGTCAGGGGATGCAGCTTCTTAATTGTTGACATTATAAAGAAGATAACGATTGTGGCGGCTTGTTGAGTGAGCGGCGCTGGCCGGAGAAGCTCCTGGTGAGCGTGTGAGGAAGGAAGCTTTGGGGTTACGACTAGTGACGGGCTTTAAGTTTTCCGTTTTTATTTGCTAAACTCAGTCGGAGAACCAAAGTGAGCCATACCTACTAACAAATAATAAAACTGAGGTTAGTGCTTACCTACCCAAGACTGTACCTTCATAGGGAGTTCCAGGTTATCTTAGGATTACACAGTTTATTTTGGCATTATTATTTACAGGGGCACATTTTTGAACTCTATGATTCTTTCTAGAATTTTTTTTTAAAGGCGTGATGTCGGTTTCCAGTTGATCCCTTCAGGTCCCCTGTCAGCTCTCTGTGTCTGTTCATGGTTCTGGGACATTCCATCACAACAAGTGCAATACCTAATACAACCAGTAGAGGGAGCTAGAGAGACGCTGCAGGAGGAAGGGGGCAAACTAGTTGCACGGCTGGATTTACTTTTCATGGATTTCTGGGTGTGGATATGAGGGGTAGAGAGAAAAGGAGGGGCGAGGGAGGGAGAGGAGGAGAGAGAGGGAGAGAGACAGACAGACAGACAGACAGACAGACAGAGACAGAGACAGAGATTTAGTAGCACTCTAGCCTGGACCTGTATCTGCCCCGGGGACTATTTTTCGTGGATGCCGTATACCCAGGACTCTCCTGCTTTGCCCTGCTGGTCTGTGGTTTTTCACTGTCTGACGCCCCCTGTGCATTTGCTGCCAGTGTGGGTCCTCTTGTCCCTCCAGGCCGAGCTCCTGCTGGCTGCGGTCTCTCCTGAGCTCAGCTCCTGCAGCTTGGCTATCCCTAGCTATGGTCTTCTTCAGGGCTCGTGGTCCTCAGTGCCCAGGCTGGGAGTGGCACAGACTTACACGGCTCTGGTTGATACTTCTTTCTTTTCTTCGCTTTTCTTTCTCTCTTATCCCTATGTAGTCAGGAACTGACATGATACCCTAGGATTAGGCCATGTGGAACTGGGGAGGGCGGAGCCAGTTATAGTAGAATGCGGTGGGCTTCCGGTAAGTCAGAATGACCATTTTGTTCATTCGAATCAGTGCTCATTTGTAGCCCCAAAAAGTTGTTGTTTTGTTGTGTTTGTGATTTTTTTTCCTGTGACCTTCCCATTGAGCTGCATCCCTAAACATTTTTATATCTCTTATTTTGAGCCAGAGTCTTGTTGAGCTGCACAGGCTGGTCTTGAGCTTGAGATCTTCCTCCCTCGGCTTCCCAGAGGCTAGGGTCACTAGAGAGTTACATCACCAGACCCAGCCAGGAGCTTTTTAGTGAAACTAACTTTGCTTATGAAATTGGTAAGCAAACGAACAAGTAGATATTTCTGAGAATAGGATTGTTGTGGTTTGGATCTGGAGTATCCCCAAAAGCCTCATGGATACTGTGTACTATTGGGAGGTGGGGCCTGGCTGGAAGAGGCGCACATGCTTTGGGCTTGACTGGGAGGGGCATGTGCTGGTCTGCCTTTTCTCCCAGGCTTCTCTGTTCCGCCATGCTGTCGTGAGGACCTCTGCAGCTCTAGCTGCAGCCCCACCATGTGGTTCCACCATTTCCTAGCTGCCCATCCATGAATGGACTGAGACCTTATGAAATTATAAGCTAAAATGAAACTTTCCACCCTTAAATTATGAATGTTGGGTATTCTGTCCCAGCAACAAAAAGTAACTAAGACAAGGGTCTAATTTTTTTTTTCAAATCTAAATGTCTCTTCTTTCTTCGTGAGGCCTACAGTAGATTTCTGAGGGGGAAGCAAAGAGGGAAAAAACCCATACTGAACAGCAGCAAAAATACTCACAGCAAAGCACCAACACACAGAATGGGAAAAGACTTCAAAAACTAGAATCCAACAGGGGGTAATACTCAGAATAAAGAACTTTAAGAATTCAAGAGAGACAGAGACAACAAATAGCCTAACTTAAAAATGAACACTTGACCCAACAAGACCTGTCTCTAATCAAGTTGTATGAATGGCCAACATGCATATGCAAAAATGGTCCACACCGTTGGCCTTCTGGGAGGTGCCACTGACAATCACAGTGAGGTATCACTTCACTCCAGCCTACATGGCTGTTCTCAGTAGGCCTGAAGACACCACGGGCTGATGAGGATGCGGAGGGTAGGGAAGCCTGGCACACTGCTTGGTGGGGGCTGCTGTTGGTGCGCCCATTGTTGGGAATAGTGTGAAGGCTGCTGAACAGAGCTGGCCACATGATCTGGCACTCCTACTGCTAGCTGTATAACCAGTAAATGACGTCAGTGGGTCCAGTGTGTCAGCGAGACTGCCACACTCCCCTGTCCACTGCCACACCATGTACACCAGCCAAGACATGCAAGAAACTGAAGTGTCTACCAGCTGATGGAAGGATAATGAGAATGGGGATGTAAGCACAATGGACTATTATTCACACATGCACGTGTGCACAAATACACACACGCACAAGGAGTGAAGACTTTTGTGTCATTTGTGACACCAGGGATATGGAATCTGGAAAACCATTGTAAGCGCAACAGGTCAGACACAGAAGGACAAGTACTGCATGATTTCATTTGTTTGTGGCATCATAATAAAGTTGATCTCATGAAAGTTGAGATTAGAACAAGGTTATCAGAGAGAGGAGAGGACAGAGGTGAGGAGGGATGAAAAAAGGTCAAGCCATAATTTGAGATAACGATTATGTGTGTTTAAAAAAATTAAAAGAGAATACTGAATATTTTCCCCATTAGGAAATGACAGAAGACAGATATGTTTTAACTGAGTTAAACATTCTATGCTCTGAAAAATCACATGATATTCCATTATTATGTACAGTTTTTTGTTTATTATAGAGTAGAAAAATACTTGAATCCATGAAAATTACTTTCGATTTTCTTAGCTCTTCATGCCACTGAAGCCGTTACTCTAACAAATAAATAATTCTAAGTTCCCCTGTGGACAGTGAGACCAAAGAATCGAAGTTGATCTGGCAAAAAGAATACTTGGAGATTATGAATTTCTGCAAATCCCTTTGAGGTGCACACCCACTTTTGACAAATATTACTTCTCATATTCTCATGTTCCCTGCACAGTTAGTAGATTTAAGTGTCTATCTCTCTTTTCTTTATACAATGAAGTAGTGAAAGAATTAACTAAGCTGCTTAAGGTCATGGCCATCTAGTCCTCAAAAATGATTGAAATTTGGAGTTTTTCAATGTAATCATACTGCTGCCTATCAGGGAAATTGACTTTGAATTTTTCAAGTGCCCACTCCACTTTAAACCTGCTGGTTGGATTTGTGGACTCAGAAAAATTACAATTTTCAGGGACAGATTTTCCTTTTGATAGGATGAACTGCCTTAGAGTGGCACAAAATATCTCAAGAGGGTTTCAAAGTCACATCACAGGACTCTTTACATCTTTTGAACATCAAATGATTTCCCAACAAAGAACGTACTTCTAATCTGAAGGTTAAAAAAGGAGGATGAAAGACCAATCTCAGAGCCTTTCCTACAACACCAGGTAGAACAGCGGCACCTGAGCAGAAGCCTGGGCCCATGCAGAATGTGCCAATGGACTCTTTAATGCAATTTATGGTGATTACTTTGCACATGCTGATTTGAAGTTAGCCAGCAGCTGTTTTTACACTACATATTGTGACTTAGAAGTGAAGTATACATTGAAAAGAGGCCTTGGTCAGATAGAAAAGGGGTGAACCCCTGCAAAAGGGGTGGACATAGATGTTCGCTGATTCCCCAAGCTTAATGGTTTTAATGTGTTACAGAATTTGGAATTCATGTATTTACAAAAAATATTAAATTTAAAAAGTTGGATATTAAAATAAAACTTGTTTTCTAAAATCTAAAAAAAAGACAATAAGCAACACCCCCCACCCCCCCCAAAAAAATCCTGACCTTATAGCTATAGGAGAACTCAGGTTACTGAGAAAGGTGTGGAGTTTGTTAACCACAGTGAGGAATTACAGATATTGGCCTTTATGGATAGCTACTTGTTTAGATAAAAGCCAATTTTTAATGCAAAGGCATGGAGAACTGGAAAATTGATTTTAAGTCTGTGTGGAAGTTGGTAAAACATGAGTGGCGTGCCAAATCTTGCCTACAATCTGTTTTTATAAATAAAGTTTGACTGTAATAAAATAATGTTTTATTGTAACAAATTTATAGTGACATTAGTTTCTACATTCCACGACTGCTCTTGCACTGTAACAGCTAGGCTGACCTCTGTAGTTACGACAGGGACTCCCTGCCAACAAAGTCTAAAAATATTTAGTCCCTGATGCTTGATGGGAAAAGATGGGGCTGACTCTGGTAGGGAGCCTGGGTGGGAAGATTTTTGGACAGGGAAGTCCTCCTTCTGGGGCACCAATACTTGCTCAACTTACCTTTTCTGCAAGACAACTGGTGATCGTGGGATCACTGAAGCTTGGAGAACAGGTGCTGGCTATTACACAGTTGGAGCATTCCCCATTCCTAGTCTGGGAAGTTCCTCTGAAGTTAGGTTAATAAACTCTGGGATCCTTTTCAATGTTAGCTCTGGTTTTAGGGAAAATATGGCCCCGACATTGAGAAATAATAGCACGTTTTTTGAAGGTTATTTATAGCCTTTGTAGACTTCTTCATGCACTCTACGGGGAATGGGGAAACACTCTTCATCCAGGATGGAGTCATTTGGGAATTGAGGAGTCCATTTTGCCCATAAGGAGCAATCCAAAAACCTGTTATGGATAATAGATCACAATTGATGGGCAAGTCCTCCCTGTATCCCCAAAAAGAGAGATACTACCCAGCACTTCACTGATAGTTCCATTATCTCCAATTTACTGGAGAGGCTAAAAGTGCTGTGCAAATAGGTGGGATGTTCCTTTAGCGGAACAGCACATTTATAGCTCTGCTAAGTTATTGAGGGCCTCCCATGACATCAGTTAACTACCACCCAGCCCAGCAGATGCACAGCAGGTATACAAAACCTGCATTTTTAAAATTAGGAAATGTTTTGCTACCTGAATTATCAAAGCAGAGAGAGACAGTTCATACGCCAGCCATGTTATGGCAAAGAAAATCAATGGAAACTCTTTTGAAACATGTTTTTGACCATGGGGAAGGGCAGGAGGAAAACACAGGAAGAACAGAGAGGACAGCGTAATCAGTCAGGTTGCCTTCTCATGCGATGCAATTTTAATTTGAACGTTTTGAACGAGTCATCAGCATATTAGCAACGTAATTCCAAAGTGAGAGGTCAAGTCTAAATGTGAATTTTCAGTGGTGACATTTTACAGTATTTCATGATGCTCTAGTATCGCCTCTATAGCAGTGGCCCCCAGCCTTCCTGACAAGAAGAGCAAGTTTAGTTGAGACCATTCTCCCAAAGACGGAGTGGAGGTGGCTATATTGTCATGCAACAGGTCAGTCCTTCCCAGCCTTTTTGGCACAGGGACTGGATTGCCTGGGGGGAAGGGCGGTATTTTTTCTACACTAAGTAGTTGGAGAACAGCTTTGAAATGGCAGTAACAGAGGGAGGGGAGCAGGGAACGAAGCTCCACCTCCCGCCAATCAGCAACAGCATTAGAACTTGATAGGAGCGCGCTGAGGGGAGGAGGGGCTTGACCTGGAGGCGTGTGTGCTGGTTCTGCCCTTTCAGTCTCTACCTGTAGCACCATGCTGGGAGGATCTCTGCCCCTGGAGCTCTGGCCCCACCCCCACTCCAGCCCTGCCATGTGCTTCTGCCATTTTCCTGCCGCCCACCCGTGAATGGACTGTGACCCTCTGAAACTATAAGCTACAGTTGTGGGTGTTGGGTATTGAGTCACAGCCATGAGAAAGTAACTAAGACAACAGGTATACTTTTAAAATACAGGTGTAAGATTCAGTTAGGGAGATTTAAGTGAAGGCTATTGATTCATATTGACTTGAGATAGTCAAGTGGTTACCAGAGATTACAGGGGATAGGGACCAATAATTCAATGTGTACAGAGTTTTTCCTGAAGGGTGATGAAAAAGTTCTAGAGACAGACAGTGGTGATGGCTGAGTGACATTGTGAATGTAAATAATGCTGGTGAATTGCACACTCAAAATGATTAAAATGGCAAATTTTACATATTATGGCAATTCACTGTGAAGAGAAAGCTTTCTTCTCTAACACTGTGAGGAGATATTCAAGGGAACAATTATAAAAACTGGTGTCCCCTCCCAATTTCTTATATCTGATGTAATATGTGATTTGTCTCAAAGAAAGGACATAGTCTTTGGAAACGGGAAGGGGCCTAACATGAAAATAAATGCCATCACCCTAGCCTGGAGGTGTACATGCATGCACCCTGCACATGGGATCAAGCAATGCAAAGCATGTGAGCCAGTGAGGAATGAAAATTCATGATCTCATTGGAAAATCACTTAGTAGTGTCAGTTAAAACTGAATCAGCCTGCACAGGCCAGGAACTGCAACACTTTGAAAGGCAAAGACCAGAGGGTTGCAGGTTTGAGTCCAGCCCAGGCAACTTAGTGACTTAGAGAGACTGTGTGTTAAAGTACAGACTGAAATAGGACTGAGGGTGTAGCTCATTCCAAAGGTCCTGAGTTTTTATTCCTCAGTACTACAAAAACAGACAAACAAACGAACAAGCAAACAGGCACACACAAAACTGAAGGAGTTTGGTATGGTTTGGATTTGGAGATGGATAATTATATATTATTGGGAGGTGGGCTCTGGCTGGAAGGGGCTGCTTGGGGTTGAGTCTGGAGGGATTGTGTCAGTTTGTTGATACTGGAGGCTTCCTGGTGCAGATTTGTGGGCCAGGAAGTGAGAGCGGAACAATCACTGTAGGCGTAGGGGGACCCACCGGGAAGCTTGAACTAAGGTCTTCACACTTGTTTGTGGTTCTGGTTATATTCTATCTGAGTGAATGTTCTTGGTGCACTCAACGTGTCTGCATTCCATTGTTTTGGGTAGATCAGTCTAGAGTTGGCAAGCGGGTTACATGGCTAGTAGTGTCACTTATGTCTCCCGTGACCCTGTGTGTGTTCTGTCTACTTGCTCTTCTTGCTGTGAGGCACTTCTGAATTAAGGAACTGCCTTCTTGATGAATTGGCTTCTTTACAATTTGTTTCTCTGATGTCCTTTTTGTCCTTTGCAGTATTCCTTCTTCCAAAATCTTTTCTCTCTTTTTTTTTTTTTTTTGAAACAGGGTCTCAGCCTGTAGTCCAGGCTGGTCCTGACCTCACTATGGAGCCCAGGCTGACCTTGAACTAATGACAATCCTCCTGCCTCAGCCTCCCGAGTGCCGGAATTGAAGGCATACACCATGATTCCTGGCTTCTGTGGTACTGGGGAATTGAACCCAGCGTCTTGAGCTTGCTAAGCAGGTGTCTTAACTGCTGACCTATTCTTCCAGCACAAAAATCTACTTCTAGCATAGGCAGCCTAGCTCTCTTTAATTGGTGTTTGTAGAATATGCTTTTCTCTTTTACTTTTAATCTGTCTGTATTCTTTAAAATAGATTTCCTATAAAAAGCATGTAACAGTCTTGATTTTTTTTAATCCAAGATGATAATTTCTCTATATTATGGGCACATTCCCAGAGTTCACAATGAACAGTCTTTGAAATGAATAAACTTAATCTGTCATCTTCTATTTGTGTTCAGTTATGTGCCAGACACTGGTTATAGAATAGCTGAGACTGAGAGTAGTTATGAGATCTGATCAAAAATGTGGTGAACACTTAACTACAAAAAAATATAACGAAAGATCCATGACCAGTAACCCCTCTCAAAATATTCTCCTTTGCTTTGAACACACTCCATCACTCTTACTACTTTCTGGAGCAGTTCAGGAAGCTCTCTTTTGTGAGGGTGTTCCAAGAAGTATGGTGAGCGCTCCCTCCAAGCGCTGTCTGACAGAAGGCAAAGGCTTACAAGAAATTCAGCTGCGTACTCAGTCACCAGCTCTTTAATAAGCATGCGCTAACCATTGCTCGTCACGTGTCAGCAAGAGGGCTGGATTGTCACTTCAGAAGGAAAGGAAGATTCGAGGGGGAAACGTGTACAGCACAGGCCTAGGTACAGTTTTTTTTCCATTTTCATTTGGAGCATCATAACCTTGGGCGTTTCTTTGTAAAATCCCGTGCTGGTTTGTGATTCACAAAAAGAACTCTCCAATAGGTTAATAGAATTTAATATGGAAACACTGGAGATGGTTAAAAAAAAAAAATCAGATCTGGACTTTTCAGGGCTTCATGAAACCCCAGGAAGTAATATCCATATTTTAGATCCTCACTGGCAGAACCTGTCCTTTCTTAGACACCCAAGTGGAATCGTTTTCCAACTTTCAGAATAAAGCTGCATATAACACAGTACTGGAAGCAAACTAACCCTTCGGGATAGTTTTGCTCTCATGTTTTACGGTGGATGGCGTATAATCAGGAGACACAGCACAGCGGAGTCTGGGTTACAGTCGGTTTCTTTCTTGTTCAGACAATTGTTGATGCCTCCTTTTCTCTGGTGCTTGTTAGAATAATCAAGATAGTAAACTCAGTGCTGTAGAGATGTGCTGAGTGCCCACTGGATGCCAGGTAAGACAGAGATGCAAGTCCTAGTCGTCGCCACCATGGCCTTGACAGTCGGTGGGGAGAGACCATGCCAAATGAGATACTACAGGCAGAAAGAGTTCAGTGCGATTAGGAACAGACAGTGTGGGAGGTTCCAGAGACAAGTTTCAGGATTGGATTATGCTTAAGAAGGCAACTGAACGGTTTCCAAATTATAGCTGTGCTTTGCTTAGTTTCTTCCAGAAAAAATAAGAGGTGGCATGCACTTTGCAACTCTGTGCAAATTGGAGAGCTCAGCTGAAAAGACTACCCAGTAGTCCTCAAGGGCACGTGCCCAGTCATGAGCTCGGAGACCTGAGCCAAGTTGTTGTAATGGTTGCTTCCTGCTGTCCTCCATGCAATAATTAGGGGCTCTTCTTGCTGGCGCTGGCACCGCCAGGCCTTGGTTACCAAACAAGCGTGTTGACCTTCTCTGGGGGCTACAAAACAGAATCAGAAGGAATGGTCACGCATGCAGTGTATCTTGGGTATGCAGCACTGAGTCTTTCTTGTTGTTTCAGAATGGGTAATTTTCATATTAAGGATGCCTCAGAAGTAATGGCTGGCCCATGCAATTAATAAGCACTGAAGTGGTCCACATGCTTCATTTATCAGCTCCTTTTTTTTTTCTTTCTTATTTGACATTTTGGTCAGCTAACAAGTATGAGGTAACAGTGTTGCTATCAATCTCTGGTCAGCCTCATCTTTGTCTTTTCTGCTCCTAATCGAATCATACAGCGCATAGGCCAAGGGTTTGACGATGGACGGGATTAATTGCAAGAAGCATCAGACTTGACTCCTCTACATTTAATTAGTTTAAATTATTCCCAATGTTTTCTATCTAGCAGGGACTGCAGTGACTTATATCAGGTCAGGTAGAGGGACACACCTCCTATTTTCTTGCATTTATTCATAAATATAAACAGTATTGTACCTAGGTGGTACATTGAATATTTTGAGTTTTCTTTACTCATGTATTCAAACACAATGGTTCCAGATTTTGCCTGTTGTGCACATGTAGCTGTGGCTGAGTAAAGCACATGGGATAAAGATGCCATGACAAGCGGTGAGTGAACATGGGGCCTGAGCTACCGAACCATGAGGAGGAAGGCCAGCCTCTGTCCCCCATGCCCACGCTGTCCTCTTCTGTTGTGACCATCTTCTGTTGGTCCATCAGAAAGCAGCTGCTCAAAGCTCCAAACTCTTGCGGGTTTCTGTTATCAGAGAAAAGATACTAAGTGACAGGAAGGCCAGGTATCTTAGCTCTGTCAAGTACAAATGCAGTAAGCCACACATTATGTTTAAAATTTTTAGTAACCTCATTAAAACACAAAATAAAGTTAATTTTGACAATACATCTAGTCAATACATCGAAACATACTATAGTGACATGATCTGTACAAAATTCCTGAGATAGTGTCTACTCTTTTAAAGCGCTATTTTATTTTTGATTAGCGTGTCTTAACTATACATACCAATATGGTTTGGTGTGATGTTCCCACACATGCTACTATGTGAAGAGGGCCTCGTGTTCAAGAAACAGTTCCCACACCTATCAGACGAACCCTCCATACAACAGTATTTTATAATATAACCCTTTACTGTCCTGAAAAATGTATAGATGATACAGCCTCATTATGCTGAAATTATTTTTTAACATCAATCTTGTTGTAATACAATGAGAAATATACCAAGGTACACATTCATAATACAATGTGTATTTTAATATACAAAGGCCTGGGCTGGCAGCTCTGGGAGGTACACAAGGTAGTCAGATATAGAGAAACACACCTGGAATCACCTGGAGCAAGGCAGTGCCAAAGCAAGGCTGGGCAAGGTGACTCAAATACCTGCAGGGGTGCTGTTGGTTAATGGTCACCTGACTTTCCGAATAGTGAGCGTTTCTGATAAAGTTTTCAGCACATTAAAGCAACACTTTTCCTTATTTTACTTTGTTGCCATATCTCTGGATAATTTGGTTTATATAAAAACTATGCGTCCCGGCTCTTTAGGACACAATGAAGGCTGTGTTAGGAGGGAAATTCATTGCCATCAATGCAACATAAAATGAACAAAGCAATCCCAAATAAATAATCTAATGGTGCAACTCAGGGCTCTAGAAAAGAAACAACAATTCAACCATAAAACTAACGAAAGGAAAAAGTTATCATGATCAGAGTAGAAATTAACAAAATTGAAATGGAAAAACAATGAAAAAGATCAATGAAATGAGCAGTTGGTTCTTTGGCAAGATAAACAAGATTGACAAACCCCTTGCTAACCTCACCACAAAGAAAGGGAAAACTCATATCAATGCAATTAGAAATGAAAAAGTTGAAATTACAACAGACAGCAATGAAATTCAAAGGATTACAAGAAGCTACTTTGAAAATCTATATAAATTTAAGAACCTAGAAGAAATGATTTTCTAGGTGCCTATCAACTTCTGAAATTGAGGCAAAAAGAAATAAAACACTTGAATAGACCAACAACCACCTATGAAATAAAAAAATAATGAAAACACTTCCAACTAAGAAGAGCTCAGCACTGGATAGATTCATGGCAGAATTCTACTGGAAATTCAGGAAAGATTTAATGTCAAGATTTAATGCACCTGCTGTCCCTGCAGTTGGCTCCATGTACAGCTACAGTGCGTGGGTTTATGCCACTCCTACTCACTTTGCCTCCGTGTCACATGGATGCCACATTGTTGGTCACTGACCCTTCTCAGCAACTTCTTTTATGGTCTGGAGCATTCCAGAAGAGAATGACTGTAAGGACAGTCCTCACCTAGGGGAGACTAGGAATTGGTGGGTAAATGCTGCTGCATTCCAGACAGAAAGTTCCTGGGTGCAGTCAGGATGCTCCGAGAGATTCCCTTGGAGCCATGCTCCATTGCCTGCCTCTCTCTCCACTCTCATTCCTGCTCCTGGGAATTATTTCCCTATAAACATATTTACCGTACAGCTTTTGGAAGGACCCAAAGGAATGCAACTTGGTGTCACACTTGGCCTTCCTCATCTCAGGAGATAACTCCATCCTTTTTCATGCTTAAATCACAAGACCCAGAGTCATTCTCAAATCATCTCAGAATCCAGCCTTATCTGTCAACAAATCATGTTTGTTTTGACTTCAAAATGTTTCAAAAACCTGCCGCTTCTGACCCGTGTCACAGCTAACTATTAATCTCAATTATGCCATGAATTCTGTTGACTTTTCTTCTCCTTGGTCTATTGTCAGCAGGGTAATTGCAGTGATGCCTTTATGCATTTATATGCACCAATTCCTCAAGTGTAATTATTAAGTATCACAAATATACGTTGACAATAATTTTGGGGAAAAAAGGATACATACACACATATCCACAAACACACCAAGAAAGATATTTAAAAAACATGTAAGGTTAACATTCCAGTTTATCAGATTATATTAATTTGATTAACAGATCAAATCTTATTGTGGTTTCTGTTTTCATTCTGTTTCATCCCATCTGTCTAGCCTACTCTATAGTAGCTGTATAATCTTCCCGCTCTGACACCTGGCACCTGACTCACAAGGGGAAGACCCTCTTGGGGCCAATTGTCAGGGAGAGCAGTGACCTGTACCTGAGAATGTCTTTCAAATGCAGACTCACTGGCCCAGTGCCTAAGCCATTATCTCTTCTGTGACATCTTACATTCCAGCCTAAATATTCACCTGTCTGCATCATCCCAGGGCCAGGCACCTGCTCAATAGGGGCAGCCCCTGCTCTCAGATCTCATTGAAATTATCCAAACAAGGCAGTCCAGTGTGATAAAGTTATAGATTCTGCTAACTCTCATTAATGACTGATGCTCAGGGTGCCTCCTGAGGACAGAACTCTCTAGAAGAAAATATGAGTTACATATAGAAAGTTGTCAAGGTGGACTTTAGCTCAGTAAATTTCCTTAAGCCTTCATTGTTATGATTACCTTCAAAACACTGAAAGGTAGGTACACTGGGTAGTTGCTTATTATAAGCAGTTATTGGAACAGTGAATTTGTGTTCAGAACTTAGTCTTTTTGATCTAAACTACCTTCTAGATCATAAAACACAAACTTTCACAGAGGTGATAAGTTTGTGGTTTCCAAAACCTCCTTTGCATTTTACTCTAGGGTTATGTGACAAGAAAAGGTTTATTTTTAACTCACAGTTTCAGAAGGTCACAGTCCATTCAGGGGCGGCCGGCAGCAGTGGAAGTGCATGGCAGAGGCAGAAGTGGAGGCAGCTACTCACGACATCACAAACAGGAAGCAAGTCCCGCCGAGTCTAATCTGTCCCTGAGCAAGGTAGCTGCATATCTATACTTCCGGGTCCTACCTCAGTGATCAGCCCCTTCTGGATCAAGGTGTGGAAGCCCCCTCTACACACCTGTAATCCAGTTTACATGCCTGTAATCCACACGTCCAGGCTAGGCTCCAATCTCCCAACAGCACATGGTTCCATTAACAATCCATAACATCCAAATGCATGAGACTTTTTGGGCACATCCCAGATCCAAATCGCCATACTCACATCAGCTGAGGATTACCATGCATTCAGACCACCAATATCACTGCCTTTCTCTTCCACACTTGCCCCACTGCTGAGTCCCCAGTGGCAGTGACAGGCATGGAACGGGCATCTCCTGTGACGCCAGTGGCTTCTTCTAGAATCCTCGTGAAGAATCTGCCTGATGCTGAGTTAAAGTTTCTTTTTAAAAAATTCCTTATAAGTAGAAAGAGTACACTCTAGAGCGGTGTTGGAAGGTATTGTGTAGTAAACACGTACATCAGTCCCTTAGTAATTTCATGTGGTTATTAAGTATTGTGTACTGTCCATAACTGTTTGTACTGGACTTTTACACAAAGGGCAGTGCTGTGGGCTTGTTTGCGCCGGCATCTTCGTAAGTTGTGCGTGATGTGTTGTGCTACAACATTACAGTGTGAATGAGACCATATGAATGTATTCACTGCATTGCAGTTTTTTGAGATCGCTGCCATAGTGAGCACCCCGTGTGGCCCAGAACACTGTACGGCACACCGCTATGTATGCGTGTACCTACATATTACGAAAATAAAGCTTTAACTATGAAATGGGACGGCTAACAGTTGAAAGTCAAATTGGCATTTAAAAATGGTCTTAGTAGAATTTTCCTATCTTGCAGTAGGAGCTCCAATCTCCCTGTGATTTGTCTTGATTTCTGCAGGTGTCGGAGGTGGCCATTCCTGATTATTTTGGCCTGACAACTTGACAGCAAGTTCCCAAGCCATAGTCCGGGTTTCTCTTGAATTATGCATTACAAAGTCTTGCCCCAGGGACACTTGAACAACTCCTTCTCCTAAGACCGGTAGGAAGTTCTTGGATATTGGATCACAAAAAGCAACATTAACTCAAATTCTAATCATTTGAATTATATTTACAATATGCTCATTATATAATCTGAAGCCACGTCAAGGCATTTGTTCTCAGAATTGCTAGGTTGGGCCACTGCTGCCCTTATGGAGGAAAGAAACAAAACCAATCAGAGCAGAAAGCAGTGGATCTCCCAAGTGCCCGTTTCCTTACGTTAGTATGTGCTCCACTGTGGAAGGAAGGAAAGGGGGTTGCCTGCGTGGGAAGAAGGTCAGGGAATGGCCACGTACCAGGCTGAGATAAAGCTTTTAGTTTGGAGCAAAGTAACCCTGGGACTAACAGTCAGAAGGTTGGGCCTCTGTGTAGGCCTACCCCTGGGGACAGACTGCTCTCCTTAAGACTCCCCCCCCCTCCATTTTGCTCCCCTTAAACTTGAAGGCCATGCCAAATGTCACCCCTTTGGCAAACCTTCCCAGAAACTTCCATAACCAGTTGCTTGTCCATAGATTTTTCCATTAAGGTTGGTTTTCTCCTGCGAGGGAATCCATATAGGCATGCCTTCTTAGGACTGGTCTGGCCACAGAGAAATTAATTTTAGCTCAGTGTGAAACACACCTCTTTATGGTCATGAACCAGAAATACCGAACCCGAGTGTCATCCCGGTAACTCATCTTTGTAAGCCACAACCACTTGGCCCCTGAGGATGCAGTCACTTCAACCACACCCTTCTTACTAAGTTTGGCCATCTTGACACTTCATCTCCTGGGGCCTTATCCGCGTCCCTTACATACCGAACTGTCCGTCTTGCTGAATGAGACTATCCTCCTCCAGCTCTTTCCTGCCTTTATTCCTGTGAAATCTGTACATTGTCATCTTCAGAGTTTAGGCTTTGCTCACTGAATTCATCACTCCTCTCCCATCTTCACTTACGTAACCAGTCAAAGTCCTGTGGTTAATTCCTGCCTCTTCTCTATTCACGGTCCCACAATTCATACACTTCTTGGTCTCAATCTGTGTCCAGTGTGTTCACGTAGAAGTCCACTTGCCCACTGGCTGTTGTACCAAGATCACTAGTCAGTTTTGGAGAAGGATCTCTACAGAGAACAGAGCGCTAACGGGTCAGCAGGGGCGACCTGAGTGTGAGCCAGCCACTATTCACCAAGTTCCTGGCTGCCCATTTCCTGTTGCCCCGCCCTTCTTGATATCCTCCCCTTTTGCTCCCCGTAAGGCCCTTTCCGTTGCTGACAAAATTTACTTCCTGTAATACTGTAAAAGGAACATCAGTGAAGCATCTCACTGAGTTCTTCTGCTTAGTTTTTTACATTGAAGAACATGCGGCTGGATAACAAGTAACTACAATCTAGTCTCCTGTGTGCCCTACACTGACGCTATCTTTTCCCCAGGTAAACCCATGGCAACTTCCTTATGATCCTCTTGAATGTATCTTATGCTTGTGTGAGCATCAATTTATACCATTTCTTTGCTCATGTAATGTGACTTTCTCTGTGACATGCTGCACATAAGGCATATAGAATTTCTTACAGCTCTCTAATGTGACGGAAGAGCTTCTGCCTCCAGATTTTGAATGTGACATTCTCAGTGGCTGGAATGCCCAGCCTCTGTAGGCTCTCCAGAGTGTCTTTCCCTGGGCAAAGCTACCTTTGGCATGACAGTCACTGCTAAGCACGTCAGCTGACATATAAGAAGTGTTCAACAAATGTTACACTATTACTGTTTTATTATTATTTAAAGAGCATTGGCATTTTCTATCCTCACTTTTTCACTGGTCAAATTTAAGCTTTTATTCCTCCTTTCTTTCTTTTTTTTTTTTTTTTTTTTGATGAAGCAGCTGCTCTGGAGGCTAGAGAATAATAGTTAAGCATTTTCCAAAAGGATTGTATGAAGCCTGGAGCAATGCCAAGAAACAATTTTGCACAATTTAGGTGGAAAGAGAATCTGAAAAAAAAGAAAGAATAAAAGAGTAGAACTCTGTGAAACAATGTATGACATCATTTTTCTGATGAGAGGTTCTAACATAGGAAATATTTCTGGATTCTACATTTGGTCAGATTGGAGCTCCAGCTGTGTTTTGTCCCTAAATATTCTGGTGAGATTTCAAAATTCTTTAATCAGAGGCAAGGCTTGAGTATTCTGTCCCCTCAAATAGTACTTTACAAATCCTCCCCAGTGAACATGATGTTAGAAAGGGAGAAATCACATACTGGGTTTGCAAAACAGTCCCAGTAGCTCTGGGGTAGCTGCGTAGGAGTGTTGGAGGACAATCTGCTTGGAGTGGAGGCAGTGAGTCTTGTTTAAATTTACAGTTATACAGTCATTCATGTTTGGGCCTTTGTATGTCATTAGAAGTCATTAAATCTATCACTGAGGTCAGCTCTGGTGCGTGTGTGTGTTATGTGCCCTACAACTCTTTTGGAAAGTGGCTTACCAGATCTTTTTAAGTTCTCTCTTGGTTCAGAGTGATGCCTGATTTATAAACTATTCTTGGTCAAATAAAAATAAACTGAGTTAAGTTAAAGGAGGGGAGAGAGAGAGAGAGAGAGAGAGAGAGAGAGAGAGAGAGAGAGAGAGAGAGAGACCGCGTTACCAAATTGTAGTTAAACTACCTGGAATAAGAGCAAAGCCTGGAGGCATCACATCCTGGGGAAAGTGTTACCTTTGCTTGCTTGTGTTACCTTGTCTCGAATGTAGTTATGAAGTTGTCTGTAATTTTTTTCATCTTTATAGCTAGAAGAAAAGTCTGGTGGGTAGGCTTAAGAGATTCTTCCTATCTTCACACCAACACATGCCATGTGTAGGTAGGACTCAGGGCTTGCAACTTAAAATTCATCTTTGTAAGATGCAGCTGTACTATGACTAATGGCTTTATTAATAATGCAATCCATGGATGGCTTTGGTCACAAAGCAAATTAAAGAAAATGGCACCTTTGGGACTTCTGAAGGTGAAAGTCAGAGGCAGCGTCTGCCACATAGGATTCTCAGCTTGCTGAGATGGGCAGCCAGAGACCTGGATGGCAAAGTCCTTGCTAACTCTGTGCCTTGGATATCCTTAACACAGAACATCCTCCCAGCTGAGAACTTTGTATTTTAGGCCAATAAATATACGCGCATATGAAGACATAACAGTAATTAAACACACACCCAACAATAAACATTTTCAACCAAAGAGCCAAGCATGGCAAGCAGATAAAAGCTGTAAAATCTGCTTGAAATCAAAATCATTTCCTTTGTTTCC
This sequence comes from Ctenodactylus gundi, assembly GCA_004027205.1. Classification (NCBI taxonomy): domain Eukaryota; kingdom Metazoa; phylum Chordata; class Mammalia; order Rodentia; family Ctenodactylidae; genus Ctenodactylus; species Ctenodactylus gundi. Next base: position 223,279 of record PVKB01001510.1, read on the forward strand.
CTAAGAGGAAGGATTTTTTTCGGGATAACTTTTATAGAACGGGCTTTGTGCTAGAAGCATTGGTCCCCTGTTGGCTAATGTGTGTTATGAACACATTTGAGGCCGGCATGACTAAGTTATGGTGCTAGGTAGGTAGATGTATTGATTATACTTTCAACTTACGATATTTCCAAATAACAATAGGGTTAAGAAGATGTAATCTCATTATAACCCAGGGAGCAGCTGGATATTCAAATACATATTGTTTGGAAAAAATCCTAGGTCTAGCAAATCTAGTCTTTAGCTGTTTCCTCATTTATCAAACGTAGTTTTCTTAACACTTTTAGTAGTAGAATTTTCTTTTTTAATTTCTTTTGTTTTTGAGACAGGGCCTTCTTCTTTAGTTTATGCTTGTCCTGAACTCTCTACATAGCCCAGGCTGACCTTGAATTCATGGCAATCTTCCTGCCTCAGCCTCCTGATTGCTAGGATTAGAGGTGTGCACCACCACACCTGGCTTAGTATTGGGTTTTCCTGAGGGACCAAGATCTTGATCACATAGTATATGAATTTCTGATTTACATAATATATAAATTTCTGATTCACAGATTGAGTTATCATACTTACATGTTGAATATATATTTGTATATATAAAGCCTTGGTGACAATATCTTTTCTTCAAAGAAAATTCCAAAGCATTTAAATTATTTTACCTTTGAGAACATTTGTACTGGCTTATGGAGATCATCATTCTGAATGTTGACAAAATAGTTATGTGTCTCTAGGGGCCCAAAGAAATGTTAATAACCATAAAAGGCCATGTGAAATTGCCTTTAGAAAAAACCAAACCTGAAGCACAGAGAGCTCACACAACTGTTCTCGGGTTGTTCAGTTACAAGGCATCAGGGATTTGAGCACAGGGAGTCCTGCCTGGGGCTTCGGTGGGTTTAGCCCCACTTCCTGTTTGCGCCCTCTGGAATCCGCCTGTATCTCTCAACGGCGTCTGCTGCTAGGCCGCCATGATGCCTTTGACTGTTTTGCACTGTTTCACTGTTACTCTTTTGGCTCTAGAAAAATTTTCTCAGCCTGTCTTTTTGCTATTTGTAGGAAAAACCTTTGTGAACTGTCTTTCTTTCTCCCTTCCTCACTTCCTTCCTTCCTTGCTTTCTTTAATTTTTTTTTCTTGGAACAAGTATTTATTTAGCTTTTCTATGATGTAATATTTCAAATATACGTAAAAGTAGAAGCGTACCATCATACTCCTCATTTTGCTTCAGCAACTTACAGCATGCTTTCAGCCTAATTTTATCTATTCATCATCCTCTCTCTCATTCTCCTGGAGAACTTTTTTTTTGGTAAATAAATTCACATGACATAAAATTTAACATTTTTTTTTGGGGGGGGGGGGTAAATACCATTTGATCCAGCTACTGCCCTACTGGGTATAATCCCAAAAGAAATAAAGTCAACATGCCAAAAAGACACATGCATATCCATGTTTATAGCAGCACAATTCATAATAGCCAAATCCTGGAAACAGCCTACATGCCTATCCATACAGGAATGGTTAAAGAAGATGTAGTACCTGTATGCAAAGAGATAGTATGTGCCGTAAAGAAAGACAGCTGAGAAGCATTTGAACGAAAATGGGGCCACATAGAGTCAATAATGCTCAGTGAAACGGACCAAGCACAAAAGACTGACTATAGACGGCTGTCCCTCTTATGAAATGCACAAAAATAATGACATAAAAAGGCCCCAACATGAATAGTTGGGTAGAAAGAGAGGCAAAGGTCAGATAGGAAAGGGGTGAACCTCTGAAAAAGGGGTGGACACAGAGGCTCACTGATTCCCCAAACCCCATGGCTTTCTTGATTCCTTTCTATCAAACGCCAGGCACTTACTCTGAGCTTCAACTCCCAACTATGGTTTTAGTTGTTTATTTTTAGACAGAATCTCACATGGTCACTAAATTGCCCAGACTGGGCTTGAACTTGTGATCCTCCTGCCTCAGCTTCCCAGGGTGTTGGGATTACAGGCATACACTACCAGCCTCTGATGGCAACACGTGATATTATGAAATCTGTGAGAAACTGCGCAAGACACTAAGTTAACCAAAGCAGTAAGGAAAGAAAATCAAAGTTGCAGGCAGTACACTTCCGGATGTAAAAACTATGCTGTGAAGCTGAAGTAATTAAAATAGGTACAGGATGAGCCCAGAGACAGCCAAAATAGTGCAATGAGAGGGGGAGAGTGAGGGAAATCGTCCAAACATGTAGCGTTTGCTAAGTTTGAAGATGGTACATTGGGATAGAGTAGTCGCTTCAATGAACAGCACTGAATTTCCATAGGGAAAAGAACTAATTTGACCCCTCTGTTCCTTACAGAGGCGTCTAACTTGTGGCCTGTTGGTTTTTTCCCCTTGATTAAGAAAATTTTTTTAAAAGTTAAAAAGAAAACTTTAGAACTTGTATACATTAGTTACATTATATATTTTATATGTGGCACAAAACAGTCCCTCTTCACTCAAAAATAAAGAAAGAAGGAAAGAAAGCAAAGAAAGAAAGAAAATAAAAAAGAAAGGAAAAGAAAATGGAGGGCAGCAGGTTGGGCACACCTATCTTTTTCTCCCCATTTTTATTAATATGTATATATATATGTGGTACACAGTGGCTACATTAAGCTTGAGTGTTTGGGCGCATGTATATCAGACCAGCATCACAATTCCTCCCCCTGTCACCATAGTTTTTTTCTGAGAAACTTTTTTGTTTTTTCCTTTGAGTAGACACTTTGGTATGTGTTGTGATTTACTGTTTTTGAAAACTGGGTATTTGAGTCCAAGAATGTGATAATTCGAAAAATCAGATTATGTATTTAACCCAAAGTTTGCTGGGGATTTCTATGTGTTGTTCTTTTTTTAAAATTTCTATAAGCTGTCTCTATGCTACGGGTCATCCTCAAGTATAAACTTAAGGTCCTTTCAGGAGTTTTCTTAGATTGTAGGACGTGTGTGAAGTCATTCTAATTTCTCTTATCTGTGTGTTTATTTTTGAATGTCTTGTCTTAATGTCTGTCACTGAAATGGGACAAACACTGAGAGGAAAGAGATTCTGGGAGAAAAATGTTTGAAGGACGTTGCAGAAGAGATCAGTACAACAAAAATGGCTGCTTGCCTGACCAGAAATAGCTGTCGGCCGCTGGCGGACAGGGTTCCACCACCCCCTTGTCTGCCCCAAACTGCGCTCAAGCAGCTCCGGGGCCATGCGCAGCTGCCTGCTGTGAAGCTAAGAGCTCATTCACTGCCCCAACTTTCCCCTACAAGTTAAGAGATTCCTGTAGACTCCAGAGTCCTAAGATGGCGACATGAGGCACCCTCTGCCAGTGCAGTTGTTTGGGCAAGGACACGGGTTCCTACTCTGCTCTGTCATCTTTCCAGAATCTCTCTCTTTCAAATTCTCCATTTTTTCTCTTTTATTCTGTCAGATTTTGCTTTACGTATTTTGGGGTTCTACATATACACTTATAACATATGTTCTTGAGGGATTGAACGTTTTATTATTATAAAATGTTTCTTGTTGAGTAAATTAAAATTTTTTAAAGGTGTTGTATTTTCGGATACTAAGGTAGCTGCTGAAGCCCTTTTTTTGTAGAGCTTTCCCACCATTTTACTTACAATTTGTGTCTTTGAGTCTGAAGTGCACTTTTGTAGATAACATTTAAAACATTAGTTCTTTTCATTATGATTGTAGTGGTTAATCTATTTCCATTCTGTAATTATGATATCATGATATTTTTGCCTGCCATTTGCTGGTTTTTATCGTATTTCCTGCTTCTCTATTTCTTCATACCTGACTTCTTTAAGTAAAACTTGTTTAGGGTGCCATTGTAGTTCCCTGTTGTGGTTGTTACTTTGGGAATTATAATAAACATATTACCTTATAATATTATGGTTTGGATTAGTAGCAAGTTAAATTCAGTAGTAAATAGATTTTTGATCTATTGCTTTCTCCAACTCTTCATCTGTTAAAAAGAAATAATAAATGATAATATCAAGTTAGGGAAAGCCTCATAGACCAATTGTCTATTATGGATTTTTTTTTCATATTCAAGTTTATAGGAATTCAGGGTTTACTTGGGTATGGTTTTTAATTAAATTTAACTTTCTATTTTAATTTTAATTTATTTATCCTGACCAAGCCATTTCTTAAGGCTTGTATCTTATTTTATCTTATTGTATCTTATTGGACAGTGTTGTTCTCTCTCTTTTTCTGACTTACTCTGTTCCTTCTCCTATCACTGTTCACAACCCATAGTTTCTGGGTTTCTGCACAGAGAGAAAACTGCATCTTGGTTAATGATGGAATATGAGTCGTGGCCATTTCTTCGCATAGCTAAATTTCGGTTTCATGACAATAACGAACCCAGAACTACGAATTCGGTTACTTTATTCACCCAATGGACATTTATCCTGATCATGCTTGGGTTTCTTCTGGGTCACATTTCTTCAGAGAGCAGCAAGTTGCTGCAGTGACTCATCTCTCCTGACTTGTTGTACCTGCATCAACTTGCAGGGACTCTCCAGTGTGACCTTAATGTAAAGCACTGACATTCCAACCTATGACTTCCAGGTGAACAGCTGAGAACTAGTCATGCTGCTTTAGAAAATGATGTTAAGGAGAATGTGAATTCATAAGCCTGAAGACAGAGTTGATAGAGAAAAAGTTGTTAGGCATGTTTATATAAAAGTTGATAAAATTTTCATTCCTTCTTTCGTTCTTGTGGCACTGGAGATCCAAGTTAAAACTAAAAAATGAGCCAGGGATGTATCTCAGTGTGAAGACCCGGAAACCCTGAGCTGGGCAGCCAGTGAGAGAGAGAGAGAGAGAGAGAGAGAAATTGATTGTATTATTTTCTTTCTTCAATTATTACTCTGAAATATGAGTGGATGCTGAATACTCAACATTTATTTCTCAGCTTGAAGAAGATTTTTTCCCCTATAATTTTGAAAGAATGAACATGTAGGAGATGCTGTTGACTACATTTGGGTAGTCTGTTGATTGATTGATTGATTGATTGATTGGTGGGCAAGAGACCAAGGAGGGGACAATGAGACTGCTTTTCTAGACTAGAGTTTGCAAGGAATAAATCTCAGCTAAGTTAAAATACAAATAATCATGCTTCTACCCACATATAGATAGATTCATGTGTGTGTGATTGTGTGTGTGGGTGGGGTGTGTGTGTGTGTGTGGACGGGGAGGGTGTAGGTGGAAGGAGGGAGTTGAACATAGGGCGAAGAGAAGCAGAGATTTTCCTGAGAGACATTATCCCTTAAGAGTTAAACAGATCCTAAGTTGCTCCACTTTCCTAAGAATGTTTACTTGTGCACTCTGTAAAGGATACTGAAAGACAGCCCTGACCCCAACGTGCAGTCTGCCCCTTACCCCTCTACCCCCAGCCCACCCCACAAAGCTGTCTCACACGTGATATGATTTATAATCATGTCTGAGAACTTTGGGCCAGTATCAGTGTAAGTGGAAATATTTGAGTCTTTTCAACTGCTAATTTCTAATTAGATTCTGGCTGACACTCCAAAACAGGAGTGGCATTGTTTTTGCTTTTGTGCTGTCCAACCTAATTAATGAACGGACTCTTTCACGAGTAGATTAATGGAAGTAGTCTCATTACCCAAAGTTATTTCAGGCATGATCATATAGCACCTCATTAGAGAAGTCTGAATTGAAGCAGCTTTCAATTAGAAGGCAAAACGCATGTAGAGTGCGGGTCTCATCATTTCAAAGAATAGTTACTTGTTTTATTTGTGCTTCCAGCAGAATATTCTTAGCTTTGTTTTTCTGTCTAGGTTCTTATTCGGGATGAAGTAGCTTTCAAATAAAATTGGTGTTGATTTTTCTTGTCTTTCCTTTTCTTTTTCTTAAATTGAGTTTAAAATCAGAAGTTTTTGGCAGCTCTAGATCTGTTGATAAATATATAACTTTAGTGAGTTTACTGAAGGTCTCTATCACTTTTTCATTTACAGAATTGTGAGTAACACCTCAGTACCTATGAGAGGGCTGAGAGAATACCAACAAAAACACTAACTTGCATCACTCACCTCGTCCTTCTTCTTGGTATTTCTTGGCCCTTCATTTCTATGCAGGTCCTTATTTCTTAGTGTCTTTCTTATTTTCAGTATTTGAATCGTTGACCCACCGTTGGCTTCCAACTCTGCGGGGCTGCACCTCCGACTTCCCTTCCTCGTCATGGTCACAACCTAATCTTACCATTCTTATGGGTGTCCCCACTGACAACTCCCTCACTTCATCGTCCTATCTTCTTACTATAATCTCCCACTGTCTTAGTTACTTCCTTGTCACGTGACTCAATGCCTGACACCCATAACTTAGGAAGGAAAGATGTATTGTACTTACAGTTTCAGAAGGTCACAGTCCATTCACAGGTGGGCAGCTGGAAAATGGCAGAAGCACATGGCAGGGCTGGAGCGAGGGCGAGGCCAGAGCCAGAGCCGGCAGCAGAGATCCTCCCAGCATTGGTGGAGCTGTGACTGGGAAGGAGGGGCAGAACCAGGACACGCCCCTTCAGGTCATACCTCAAGCACCCTTCCCCTTCCAGCCAGGCCCCACCTCTCAACAGTACACAGTATCCACAGAAACGTGAGGCTTTTGGGGGACACTCCAGATCCAAACCACCACACCCACCTTGTTAAGAATAGTCTTAGTGAAGGTGTAGGCAAAGGCTTTCTCAATAAAACACCTAAGGCATGAGAGATGACTTCAAGAATCTACAAATGGGATTATATCAAATTATAAGCTTCTGCACAGCAGAGGAAACAATCAACAGAGTGAAGAGAGAACTGGCAGAATGGGAAAATTTTTCTACCAGCTACTCCTTGGACAGAGGACTATTATCAAGAACTAAAAAAAAATAAGACCCTCTGAAAACAAAAGACCTGATCAAAAATGGGCAACTAAAATGAACAGACACTTCTTAGAAGAAGATGTCTGAATGGCCAATAAGTACATGAAAAAATGTTTATCATCTTTAGCCATCAGAGACATGCAGATAAAAATGACACTGAAATTTCATCTAACTCCAGCAAGAATGGCTGGAATTAAGAACTCAAAAAGTGTCAAATGCTGGCAAGACTGTGGGGAGAAATAAAACTCTCTACATTGCTGGTGGGACTGTAAACTGGCATAGCCACACAGAAATCAGTAAGGAGAGTCCCCTAGAAACTGAAAATAGATTTGCCTCAGCTATACTTTTTACAGAGATCTTCACAAAAGAAGTAACGTCACTGTGTAAGAGTGATACATACATACCTGTGTTTATAGCAGCACATCTTGTGGTAGCCAAATCTGGGAGGAGGCTAATATGTCCAACAACAGACGAATGGATAAGCAAGACATGGTGTTTGTACACAATGGAGTACTACTAGGTCACAAAGAGAGATACATTTGAATCCTTTGTAGGAAAATGGACTTACCTTGAGACCATTATGCTTAGTGAAATGAATCAGATACAGAAGGTGAAATATTGCATGTTTCCTCTGAAACCAAACCATAAAGAAGTAAAAGAGAGATGGGAAAAAGTAAGAAGACATTGTGGAGAGGGAGAGCGGAGGTGAGGGGTGAGGGAGAAGGAGAGAGGGCTGCAGTATGTATATAAAAATATTAATACAAGCATACATGGTCTTAACCAGGCCTTGTGGTGCAGGCCTGTAATTCCAGAACTCTGGGAGGCTGAGGCAGGGGGAATTCAAGTTTGAGCCCAACTGGGCAGTTGAGCAAGTTAGTAACACCCTGTCTCAAAGTAAAAATAAAAAATAGCCTGAAACATAGTTCAGTGTGAAGACGTTGAATTTGATCCCCTGAAATGTTAAAAAAATCCTATTTTAAATTTTCTACCACTTCATTTACTAATAAGATCCCTTATAATTCTTTGATATTACATATTGATCAAGGATGAGCTACTCCTTCTTCTAACATCTTTTAAGCGCTTAGGCCAAGCCAAGGAAAGAGGATTCTGTTGAGAGAAATTGAGTGAATCTTTTGTGAACTCTCAGGTCCTGTATTGTTCCAGAGTAAAGCCGTCCATGTGTGGCGTGTGAGCGCATCAATCCCAGAGTAGCTGCCTCTCCCTGCAGGGTCTCCCTGAGATCCTTTTGGGTTCTGCCTCATTCCATTTGGGTGCATTCTTGGTTGTAACTAAGCCTTTCTTTGCTGAAATTCTTCTTTTAATTAGTATTTGTGATAGTTTGATACTCAACTTGGAGAACTGGCGTGTGTACACATCGCATTTTGACCCTGTTCACCCCCCCAACCCCCGTGTAGGTCCCTGCTGTCTCCCCTTCCCCTCCCCGCTCTCCCACCATCCCCTCCCACTCTCTGTTCTTGTCCTTTCCCCAGATCTCCCTGCTTCTTGCACCCACAAATTCCAACTTCCTGTTTACTATCTTCTCTTTTATTCTGCTTTTTTAGTTATTTATACTTTAGGTTTTTCATGCAAAAAATACCATGCAGTGTTTTACCTTCTGAATCTGATTTATTTCGCTTAGCGTGATGGTCTTAAGGTGCGTTCACGTTCCTACAAATAACTCAAATCTCTCTTTATGGTAGAGTAGCAGCACTGTGTTGTGCGTGTGTAGAGCATTTTCTTCATCCCTTGCTCTGGAGGAAGGCTAGGAACTCGGTAACAGGACTTATTTGACCCACTGAAGCCAAGAAATGAAGGAGCGCTCTCTCCCTCTCTTTCTCTCTTTCTCCATATATAATATTTCACTGTCAGCATGTGAACAGGTTGTATATTGTTATCATGCAAAAGCCTGAAAATGTTTCTTTTTTGTGTGGGGCTTAAGAGAGGATTGTTTAAATTGTTCATCCAGCAAACACAATGTCGTATGAATCTCATTTATATGTATATTCCTAAAATTTAGGTTGCATTTTTTTCTTGTCAGCATCAGATGTTACAGTTTCATAGATTAGTAATCGTTGTATTAAAAGCAGTGGGCACAATTAGAATCACTTGAGCCCCATTATCTATCTGAGAGGTGTCAGTACTATCCCGCTGGTAGTATAATCATATGCTAATGGAAGACTGTTGGCCACAGAAAACCCAAGGTGCGTTGTCACTGGAGAAGTAACATTTAATAAAAGACATGAAGTAAGATGCTAATGTAATTTTGTAAAGTCGATGGATACCAAGGAGTGGCTCTTGCTTGATACTGTCTTAATGTATTGGAGTGCATAAAGTGAAGAATCAATATCCTGTGGTGTCAGTTTATGAGAATTGCCATTTTATCTACAATAATTTATGTTAAATCACATAAAACTACAATCTATTTCAAACATACTCAATCAAGTTCAGCTTTAACCTTTATAAAATCAATAGGTCAGGATTCTCCAGAGAAAAAGAACCAAGAGAACTGACTATATATATAATATGTATGTATTTGTGGGCTATATGTATGTATTTGTGGATTATGGGAATAGGGTGTGAGGCAAGTCTGGAGTCTGTAGTGCAAGCCAAGAGACTCCAAGTTATGTTCAGTGTTGATGTTACAGTGCTGAGTCTGAGGCCCGCAGGGTGGTAACTCAGGTGGGAGCTCTGCCTTCCCGTTTTGAGGCAGTATTCCTTCTTTAGGCAACTTCAGTTTCTGCACTTAAAACCTTCATCAGAATAACATGAAACTCGCTCACATTATGAGTGCAATCTGCTTCATTTGAAGTTCACCGATTTAAATGTTAATCACACCTAAAAACCTCGTCAGAGCAACATCTACACAGGTGTTAGACGAAGCCACTGGTTAAGACAGTCCCAGCCAAAGTGACGCATGAAGATTAAGCTTCACAGTAGATAGGATGAAGACAAAACAATGATCTGGCAAGTGGCAGGGAGACTTTTATGTGAAATTTCATTCCGAAGACTGAAAGTTCCGGTTCTCAGCAGGAGCACTCTGGGGATTCTACCTGAGTGGTTTCAATCACTCAAGCTTGAATTGCGGAAACATTTAAAATTTATTTTTAAGGTTAGAAAAAATCATACTGGCAGACTTAGGAGAATCTCTGATACTCGTGTAACTTGAAGGGTGCCAAGTAGTACCGCCATCCTAGTTGCTATCACCCGTGACCACTTCGGCGGGCATGGCAGGTGCGAAGGGGTCAGTGTGACCGCCACCTCCAGGTGCAATTCGTCTCCGTGAGGAAGGGACGTCAGGTCGGTGTCTCCTGTGGAAATGGCGGCGTGGCAAAGCAGAGGAGCCAGCCCCATCTTCCGTGGAGGAGCACCAGCGCTCACTGAGGCGTCTCCTCTCCTGCCTGACCACTCAGCTGACTCACTGCAATCTTCAACTTAATTACAATGCGTCTACATCTTAGGAATTAGAGGCAGGAGCAGCCAGTCCCGTCCCAGGTCCCAGGAGGGGTGGCGGAGCTCACACTCCGGTCTAGCTGCTGGCTCCTAGGTAGACTGCCCCTCAGGAGAAGGCGGACACCTAATTTTTTAAAATGTGAGATTAGAGTTGGCGGTCTTCTAATTTGCAGATTCAGATACCCTAGTTGCTGGAATGACTTTTCAAGCGTCGGCATCCCCGGAAAGGAACGAGGTTAAATATAAATAGGAATACGCACAGGGCGCGACGGCCTTCACCTCATGCCACCCTGGCAAGGTGCGCTACCTTCAGGAAGGAGGGAGGTTCCCACCCTGACACCCCCCTGGGCACCTCAGTGGGGGCTGGAGCCGCTAAGGGGGAGGGACGGGAACCACCATGCGACAGCAGGGGGAGGCTGCAGTTTGGGAGAAGCCTCACAAAGACACAAGGCCATCGAAAGTTATTTTTGTGTTCTCAGCAGTTTCTGTCTCAGTCCCCATCTCCTCCAGAAACTCCTGCGGTAGTAGACTGACTTCACTCACAAACGCGGTCTTCCCAGTCACCTGAGGGGCCAGTGCCCCGCCAGCTCCAAGGGAAGCCTTAAACCGTGGAGGGTACCAACGAGTTTTCTTTCCTATACATACTTCTGATAAAGTTTAATTTATATGTAAGGCAAAGTGAGGTATTAACAATATTAAAATAGAACAACTGTGACAAGACGTTGCAATGAAAGTTATGCAAATGTGATCTAAGAGAATCATGCGTTAAGAGAAGCTCAGTTATATGTAACATAAACTTTACATTGTGTATAAGAAAACCCTAATTTACATAAAATAGCCCTTTTCCTTTGTTTTCTATTCCACTTTCTATAACACCTCACTTGAAAACTTGTCTCCATATTCATTCGCATATATGATCTGCCGTCCACACAGAATTTTTTTAAGTCCTCGCGTTTCCCTGATCTGCCACGACAGTGCTGAGATGTAATAGTTCACGTTTACGCGGGCTGAACTCCCACCCTGCTCCTGTCTGTGTGGTTCATTTATCTCTGCCCTCACCCCATACCATCTGATATGCCTTATCTTTTCTAGACCTGTTTTCACACTTCTCCGGCTTTATGAACCTTTATTTTTCTGTGTACATTTTAGACACGGTTTGCTAACTTCCACAAAATATTCTGCTGGGATTTTTGTCTCAGATCGCTTTGAATTTCTGGATCATTTGGAGGAATTGATACGATTGCCTGAGGGTGTGTTCTTGTCCGTGAAAATAGTGTACCTTATTTATTTAGGGACATTTTGTGTTTCCTTAGGGACATTTTGTGTTTCCATGACCTTTATAGAAGTTTCCAGAAAATTACAGTTTATTATACTTTGATTGCTATTTTTAAATTGTATCTTTTATTTAATTATATGTAACTGTTAGCAGCAGCTGTAAAGAAATCCAGTTTATCCTTTCCTGCTGTCCCGTTTGCCTTTCTATTCTTTCCCCTTCAGCTTTTTTCCATGTTATGTGTACGTAATGAAGTGTGACAGAGATGGGTGATCTTGAAAATTTGATTTAACAATTGTGTCTTTTAAACTGATCGTTCATGAATTTATACTTTCTGATATTGGGGATTTACAGTTGTATTCACATTGTTTCCTGTTTATACTACTTGCTTTGTGTTTTTTCCCTTTTTTCTGTTCTCTTTAGAAACAGTGAGAAAGTTTAAATTTAACTTTTACATGTCCTTTTACTGATGCTGCACAGTTACTCTAAACTATAAAGCACCGTTCTTTGATATTACAATTTAATAAAAACAAACACCTATATTATTTCCTAAGAAACCACGACACTTCATCTCCATCACTGTTATTAGGCGTCCTCATCTACCTTATTCACTGGACCTGGCACCGGGCGACTTCTGGCTCCCAGTCAGTCCAAAAGTCCATGAAAGGCAAATGTTGTGAGTTGGTCTAGGACCTTGAGGAAGCCGCCATGTGCAGCTAGACACTCACGAAAGAGAACTTTCAGAAGTGCTTCAGAAAGTGGTGACAACAGCCAGATGAGGGCATCTGGAGTGAAGGGAGGACCAGCAGGGGGTTGATGGTGATGTGAGCCTTACCGAAATGCACTAAAAAACAAAACAAACAAAAAACCCCGAGACATTCGCTGTAACTTTTGAATCACACCTCATATATTTAATATACTTTTTTTGTTTGTTTTTAAATGTTTGTTTTCTCTTCTCCCTGGGAGAGAACTGTGTGTTGATTGCTGTCTAAAGGTGTCAGTTCATTCTCTCCTTGATTGTACCCTTTCTGTTGCAGGATCCGCTAGGATTTTTGCTTGCTTGTTTGTTATTTCATTGAAGTGGCATGCCATTCTTCCTCTGGCTGCTTTTCAGATTTTTGCTTTCTCTGTTTCTCCACGGTCCTGCTGTTTCTGGGTATAGTTCTCTGTATCAATCTGGTGTCAAATCTGAAGGATTTTGTTGTTTTGTTTTTGTTTTTCTAAGACAGGGTCTCACTCTGTAGCCCAAGCTGGCCCCAAATTCAGAGCCATCCTCCTGCCTCAGCCTACCGAGTACTGAGATTACACGCATGGGACACCATGCCTTAGTGACTATGTGGTGCCAAGAGATCAAACCTGTAGCCGTATGCTTCCTGGCAAGGACTTTAACCATTGCACGATGACCCTAAGCCCTGTAGGGATTCTTAGCTTGATTTCTTCAGTAAGTTGGGAAAAAAAAATCAAAGCTACAATCTCACCCAATGTATTTCTCTTCTGCTTACTCTCTGCTCTGTTTTGGGAGCTCCATCTGCACGTATAATAGAATTTTTGCTCTGTTATATATTTTTACACTATTTTCCCCTGTAATTTTTGTGCTATTTTTATTCAGGTTGGATATTTTATACTGACTTACCCACCAGCTCACTAATTCTTTCTTATTTTGTTCAACCTGAAGTTAAAACCAATTGTTGAGTTCTTAATTTGTTATAATATTTTTAATCTAAAATTTCTACCAGATCCTTCTTTGTAAATTCTTGTTTTCCAATGACATCTTAAATTTACCGTCTATTTTTTGAGTCTTTGAGTCATAGACATTTTAGACTTCATGTCTGCTTATTCACATAACTGGATCTTACTTAAGTGTTTTCACAGCCTGACTTTTTACTTTGCTTTCTGAAAGTCCTTTATTTTGTGACTGAATTCTGGACATAGTCTACAAATAAACCATAAGGGATGTAGGTGGTGGCATCTTCTTTCAGGGAGCAGCGTCCACCCATGACTTATATGGGATTTCAGCTGACCAGAACCGGGCTGCAGGTTTTGTATGGCTCTGTTAAGCAATGATTGGTGTTTCCTGAGAGGCTAGCATCTTCTAGGCTTTGAAACAGAGATTTGGGCTTACTTAGCAACCTCTCCCGCTTTGTAAGACTTTGTATTTTTGTCTCTTTTTTGTGAAAAAATCTCTCTGTCATCATTCAGTTTCTTACCTAGCTTATTGTCTTCCTGCGTTGGGCAACTCAAGAATGTAGAAGACGTGTTGTGTCAGGATTGCTCTCCTCTGCTTCCTGTAGGAGACTCTCCCCATTCCTGACAGGGTTCTGTCATAGCCCAGATCCCTAATTTTTGTCTGTCCAGGCAATTCAGTCTGCCAAAATGTCTGCAGACTTCTCTGTCCCCCCCTCAGTGTGCCTTGATTGGAACTTCTGCTTGGATTCATGCTAACAGCTAGTCAATAATCAGAAGAGGAAGGCAGTAAATGGTGGTCTCATCCCTCCACATGTCCCTTCTCCACAGGACGCTGGCCTCCAAAGTCGTGTTTGTCTTGCAAGTGCTCCAGCACCTTGGAGCACAAATCACTTTTGTTTTGTTTTGCTTTGCTTCGCTTTGCATTTTATCCAATTTCCTTAGTTGTTTGTGGGAACACTGGTTTGCTGCAAACTCTTTTATCTTACGCAGAAGTATAACCTGTGGTTGATTTTAAAAATAAAACTTAAAAAATAAAGTCAATACATAAAAATCACACTAAGACGAAATTGTAGCATCTGTCAAATCCTAAGACGGCACACATCTGTAATCATCCGGTTAGGAAATAGAGCTTTCCAGATCCCTTACAGTGACTTCATTCTAAAACCGCCTCAACAATTCCTATTGCAATATAACTGTGATTCTGAATTGTATACTTTTCTTGATTTTTCAAGGATATTTTTACCCAAATGCAAAATCTTTGATATAAATATTCACATTTCTCCATTTTGAGCATATTTTAAGTATTTTTTAATCTACAAATTCCATCTCTGCTGCTGTCTTTTGCCTTGCAATGTATGTGTGGAAGACCTTGGTCTGTTTGACTCTGAGTTTCCTGAAGCCTGAATGCTATTGAATAATAGTCTACAGGTGCCAATTAGATCCACTTAGTTGTTGGTGGTGGTAGATTCTTCTGCATCTTTGCTGTCTACTTCTATCTACTGAATCTGCTGCCAAGAGAGCAACAGGCATGTCTCCAATTATAATAGATGATTTTTATTTGCCTAAAATGAATGAAATAATAAACACATACCCAAAAGCAAGAAAATGAAGGGATAGCCACCTTTCCACCTTTGCAGTTTGGCTCTGGGCTAAGGTATTCCAGCACTTACTCAAATTCATGCTGGACCTATGAATCAGCCCCACAGAAAAACTGAAGTGTTCCAGAGTTTTTCTGATCATGCATCTTACCTGGATTTGTGTGTAGGTTTTTAAAATTCCCTCATATACCTGGCTGGTCTTGCATTGTCCAGTTTGTAAAGTTGCCTCACTTTAGTCTTCCCTCAGTGTCTCTTCCAGCCCTAGTAGCTAGATCACCGTAGATTTCTACTTCTAACCTCTTGCTTCAGGAACCTGCAGGTTTTACTGTACTTGTAGCTTCCCCCCCCCCATTTTATTGATATGTATACGTGCAAAATTTAAGGTTTATAATGGAGTTGAGCATTTTGTGTCTATTGATAGCTTTTATGAGTACTTCTGGTCATGGCTGGTTCCTGTTTCCAAGTTATCTAAAAGGAACACTTTGCAGCATTCTTCAGGTGTCCTGCAGACAGGTCAGAAGACATATACACAACAACTTGCCAGAAAGCCTGGCCCCACAACCTCTGGTTTTCCAAGGGCAGCTGTGAGCTTAAGTGCCATCTGTACTAAACAAACTCTGCCATCAGGTCGTGGGGAAGACAAGTACAAGTAGGAGTTCTGTAGGAATATCCTTCCATCGCGAACACGGCTTTTTCCGTGAACATTGACTTGGTTGCATTAAAGCTTTGATTATTATTTAGAAATCAAAAAAAAGTTGGTTTAGACAGCTTCTGGTTGTTCTTTCCACGTTTCCGCCAGGGAGCAAAAACACGGAGCCTCCTAGTCCCCCCATTTGCTGACCCTCCTCCTCCTGTTTCTTTTGATTAGTGTTTGCATGGTATACTTTCCAGTATTTTATGCTATTCATACTTGATGTTGCACACACACAAGTGGATCTTGTTTTAAAAATGTATTGCCACAATCTGTGTCTTTAAATTGGTGTGTTTTGATCATTTACGATGAATGTAACATTGAAAGGTTTGGATTTGGGTCCACCATTTTACTTTTGTTTTTTTTTTCCTTCTTCCTGTTCCGTGCACGTGTACAGCCCTTCTCAGCCCTCCAGCCCCACCCTGGCCATTGTTTCTCATTTTTTGATGTTTGTAATAGATGTTGGCCATATTCGTGCCTGTGATCTCCCGTTCTTACACTTCCTCCTCTGTCCCTCCCTCTACTAGCAGTCTTCCTGATGCTCTCCTGTCATCCTTTTAGAGTCCACCTGTCAGGGAGAACAGGGAATGTTTGTCTTTTCAAGTTTGGCTTACTTCACTCACCATGGCACTCACCAAATTTACCTTTTTTATTTTTGGAAATGACAAAAACTTTCTGTTTTGGGGGGCGTACAGTTGGGAGTTGGTGTTGCTTTATTGATCACAGGTGGAGCCTGTAGACATCAGTGATGGAGAAGGAAAAACTCCTGCTCCCTCTCCTTTTTCCAGGAGAGTCCAGAAAGGATGCACAAGCATCTCCATAAGCACGGAGCACCCTCGACAGGAGCATCGATAGAACAAGAGATTCGGAAGCAACAGAAATGGCCCAGAAGACAGAAGGAAACAGCACCAGATAGTGTAACTCGGATTCTTGGAAAGTCTGAGAGATGAGAACAAAGGAATATGGAGAAGAGCCTTCGGAGAGCAGAAGGGCTGCTCTGGGGAACCACGGACCACGGAAAAGTTGACTGAGAGCAGTAGAAAGGAAGTAGAGGAGTTTTCCCAGAAGGGAAAATGGAAGAATGAAAAATGGAAAGCAGAGAGACAGAGAAAGAAATTAGGTGATTATTTCAGAAAATATGTTCTTAATCAGCTTTGTTCCAGGAAAAATAGTGCTTAGAAACAGTAGGGGGAAATTAGAAAAAAAAAAATTTCTCACAGAGATGGACGTGAGCTCCAGATTGGAAAGCCTCATCAAGTTGTAGTGTGATGGACACTTGCTGTTTGAAGTTATTTATACAGAATGCAAGAGTTTCTAGAACTGTCCAACTGTGTAATTTTAATAAAAATAAAACATTCAAAGGAGGAAAACTGCTAGTTTGTTGAGAACAAAATAAAAAACCCAGTACTGGAAGGCTACACTGCTGTGTTGATTCTAACACAGATACAAGATTTTACGCTTTCAAATCTTGAAGTAAAATGGTGGAGAGTTGTGGGCCCACGGGTTCCCAGGGTGTTAGATGAGACACAGGAGAGACAATATACTTAAGCCCAGCAGGTAGCCTGGGCAGGCCTCAAGACCTGAAATGAGAGAAGCAGGCAGGGGAAAGCCTAGCAAAACTAAGCCCGAGTGGCAGTGGATCAAAACCAAGTAAGCAAAGATGACTCATCAAACCAGAATTTGAAGCCGTGGCAACAATCAGGAATATCCCCTCATTGTGGCAGGACATATTTCAGGAAGGGGCTTGGTGGGATAGTCATAAGACTATTTGGTTTAGATCTAGAATGTCTCCAAAGTCTTATGGGGGTTCAGAGGTAGGGCTTTTAGAGGGTCACAGGATAATACACTCATTGATGGATGACGCATTGATGAGTTTATAGGTACGGGCACCATTACGTGTGGGGCTGGAGGTGGGTCACGGGGGCATGACCTGGAGGAGTGTGTCCTTGTCCCAGTTCTGTCCTTCTCTCCTGGCTGCCGTGATGTGAGTGGCTTTGCTGCCCTGGAGCTAACCAGCCTTTTTTTTTTTTTTTTTTTTTCTAGTAGATATGGGAGACTGAGCCCATCAGGCAGCTAACGTTGAGTTTCTCTATTGCAGTTACTCCCGGTGCACCCTAGATTTCCAGCGCTGTCTGCTGTGCGTGCTGCTCTCTGACACACCTCGGAGGTGCTTTTCGGCCCCTACCCCTCTCAGTGGCTGCTACTCATCTTCGGACCCGGAGCAATCTCTCAAGATGCTCTCACCCTGGACGCAGGCGGATGCTGTTCAGCGCTCAGCTCATGGTAGGTCAGGGGCTTCCTTGATTTTCCTGGTCTAGCTCAGGTCACAAGCTGACCATATGCCACCAAGTTTTGGGTTGAGACTCCCTTAGTCTTCTTTCCTCTTTAATCCTACGGCAAGGAAACTGCCTTGTATTGGTGCAGAGAACTTCCTATGCCTCAGGTAACAGCAGCCGGCTCCTTGTTTTTCATAGCCAGAGGGTCCTGGACCCAAGAAGGTTTCTGATCCTTCTCCAGAAGTAGGTTTTTCTTCTGCGTCTTTCTCAAAAGTAGTGGATCTTTTTCTGAGACCCGGTGAAAAGAGTGCTTCTTAGCTCTTCTCTAGTGGTCTTAGATTTTTTATATCTTGCAAATAAAAGGTATGTCACATCAGCAGGGTCCTATTTGAAGCCCTGAAAGGTTGTTAGAATAAAAGTTGGTGTTGAGTAATCAGTCAACATGGCCAGTCAAATCTGAGGTTTTCAGGGCAGGGTCCACTCAGTCACAGAGGGAACCATGGCAGCCTATTGAGTGGGGCCCTGATACCGCCAGTCACGTAGGAGAGGGGCGGAAGGGCAAGGGGGCCAGGAGACTGATGGCGGCAGTGGTGGAGGGCAGGCAGACTGTGTTTGTATAAAGACAGGAGGATGCACAGAGAGAGGGAGGTACGGCGTCATGGTGAATTGCCAGATCGGCGCCCACTAGGCTGAGAGCAGGCACCACGCAAACCTGAGAAAGAACGTTGAGATAAGGCAGATGGCAGACAGGCATGTGTGAAAAAGAGGGGGTTGTGGCAGGGATGCCCTTTCTGAAACTGGTCAGGTTGGGGGTTCTGGGGTTGACAGGGTTGGTGGGCCAGCTTACAGGCCTAGGGGAGGTGCCTCCTCTCCCTTCCGGGCTTCTCTGTGAGTAGTCAGTGGAGGCCTATGAGAAAAAAAAATGTCAATCAGCTTGTAAGGACAGAGGGAACATTTTCTTTCCCTCTGAAGTTTCAAGTCTGCTGAAATAAACTGGCAATAGATCCACAGGAGAAAAGGTGTACAGGTTTATTGTGTGCCTGGGACACCACAGAAGGGTGATCACCCAATAACCCAGGGAGGTTTAGAAGCAGAAATTTGTCTTTATAGAGGAAAGGAGGAAGGAAAGTGGGGGTCTTTAGGAAGTTTAGAGAGAAAGCAAATGACTTCTAGGGGAAATATATGGGTCCACAAAACAGATCATAGCCCAGGACAAAGTTGCTGTGGGCCCTGAGGAAGGAAGGGACAGGAAGGTGAGGGGTGAAACAACACAGTGAGTGAAGACTGTCTTATTATGCAAATGAAGTCTCTCAGGTAATGCTTTGGAGCTGCCTTCAGAATAATGTCTCTTCTCTGTGATTAATTTTCTCTGGTTAATGAGATTTTAGGGAGAGACTCCAAGACAATTGCATTTCTTTCTTTTGAAAGAATTTCTTCAGCCAAATAAAAGAGCTCCAGAGAAAGACGCTCCTTTGAGGTGTGGGTAGAGGAAAGCGGAGGAAAAGAAAGGTTGGAAAGACCTTAATTATATGGCTTTCCATTTCCTTTTAATTCAAAATGCTCAGCACATCAAACCATCATATTTGGAGTATCACTTCTGAGTCTCAAAAATCAGAAACCTTCCTGGTGTCAGGGACTGGCAGCCATATTGAACTATCACGTCAGCTCACACCAGGCTTTTGAAAACCAGTGTATTTGCCAGATATTCTCTTTTTACCTCCTCTTAAGGTGGCCTCTCTTCTGTGGCCACAGACCAATGTATCCATGCATCTCAACAACGCCCTTGATTAGTTTTATCGCTCTTTAGCATTTAGCTTGTTCACCTGCCCAGTGTCTTCAGGGCTCAGGATGACTCAGGAAAAGTACAGGTTAGACTGTGGCAGACGTTTTCTTGTAGATTCTGCACCGTAAGTGAAGCAGAAATCCTTAATATTTGCTAGAGATTGGCATTTGGGAAGACCTGGAAGCTGTCTATACTTCCTTGTGTGAGTGGTTCCATGAGCATCATGTAGGTATATTGTTCTTCAATTTCCAGTTTGTTTCCTGAGCCTATACTGCTTAAGGCAGATGTTGCTGGCTCTGTAGAGTCAGCCAGCATAATGTTCTTTGGGATGGTTGTACTCTTAGGCCAATAATTAATGAGAGAAAAATTTGTGCTTGAGCTTTTTCTAACTTTGATTATTATTGATAAATTATTTTTCAACATGGCACTAAGTATGGTAAAGCTATATGCCTTCAATTGGATATGATTTATCTGCAGCAAAATTCATGTGGAAGTGGGATTGGCCGTGTCATGGTATTGAGAAATGGTGAGGCCTTCCAGAGGTTTTGAGTCGGGAGCTTTATACTCAGGAAGGGATTGATTTAACTCCCACATGAGTCTGTTAATTAGCACAAATCAAGATTGTTATAAAGCAAGCCTGGCATCTCCCCTGTGTCTCTGGCACACGTGCTCCTTGTGAGAGTGTCTCTCCACCACTTCTCCGCCATGAAGTAACAACTTAGGGTTGCTGCTCACAGACTTTCCATCTTCCCAAACCGTGCGCCAAAATAAACCTCTTTTCTTAATTGGTCACTAAGTCCCAAGTATTTTGCTATAACAACAGAAGGTAAACTAAGATAATATAGCTGTGTTGCAATTGAAATTTCTCTGATTTCCTGTGAGAACTTTTGCCGAACGCTTGGTCATTCACTTCCTGTTTCTTTCTGCTGCCTAGTTTGTCATTGCCTTAAGTTCCCTATTGATTTATTATTAATAAGCACCCTTGTAGCTGCTATAGTGGAAAGCTGTCACAAATTTAACCTTCAGAGAAATATCATTTATGAAAATAAAAAAAAAAAACAATCCGTACGGGAATCACATATAAAACTGTATATTAGACACTTTTCAGGGTCCTCTACAGTGGCTCATGTGTGACACCAGTGTTGGCTTTCTGTGCCTTGTTTCCCAGCTCTGTGAATCTTTTTGAAGAACCCCAAGCCAGGGATGATCCCAACAAATGTGCATCTACTTGTGGGTTTGATGGGCTACATACAGGGCGCCATCTACCTGTGGGTTTGGTGGGCTACAGGACGCCCTCTACCTGTGGGTTTGGTGGGCTACAGGATGCCATCTACCTGTGGCTACAGGACGCCATCTATTTCTCTCCTATCATCTTCATCCAGACTCCAAATAAAATTGAAACTTGCTGCAAATCCTTCCTTCTACCTCTCTCTGACTTTACAAACTTCCCAACAATATTTTTAGCAGGTCCTAGGCCCTTTATTCTGATATCAAGGCTGGAATGGTGTTAAATAAACACAAACCCTGTTTATAACATCTTTTTTTGTTGTTGTCAACGGAAAACCTTGTGAACTATTACAGAAGAATGTTTCATACAAGCCACATCATCCTAGTAGTGGTGAATGATTGTTGCTACAATACTTCAAACAGTGTATTTGAATATCTTTTATTACAAGAGTTTCCCTCCTAGTTCATTTATAACATTTATGGGGAAATTAAGCCTGAGAATAATTGAAAAGGCCTAGGAACCACTTTTATCAGGGCACTGGTTTCATGGCAGTGTTTACTGTGAACTGTTGACACTTCTTGTTCTTTTTTGAAAAATTATTCTGATTCATTCCTTCATGTTTTATATTTCTATTCCCATTAGTTTACTTTCTATATGGTGCATAATTTCATAATTTCAAATATAAATATTAATAAGAGTAAATTATCATCATATTTTACTCTAACATAGTCATCATAAGTTAAAAATTTCCTCATTATAATAATTATACACTAAATTATAATACATACATTTAGATCATATGTAGTGTGAGAATGAACTGATGCAAAATCTTTTCCAGACTTGCTGTCTTTTAAAATATGCACATTCCAGAAATTTCCAAACAAAAATTAATTTTTTGGTGACAACTATTTTCATCATCTAAATCTTTCCTTTCTAAATTAAAATTCATTTTTACACATGTGACAGGAACAAACGAACATAACACATTCTATGTGGGTGATTTCATTTTTTTGCTTTTTTTCAAATTGAAATTATTAATGAAATGTTAAACTAATACCTTGCATTCAAGTTTTTTAAAGGTTTATTTTTAAATGAGAAGGTGGGAAGAATGGAGCTCTCTGTATCTCCCCACCTGTGCCATAAAGGCACAGCACAAAGCCACAGCAACATGACTATTAAGGGCACTCCTTTTAAATCAGAAGAATGATTATGTAACTCAAATATGATAGTAAACTCAAATTTCACAAAAATGTATGTGCCCAAAACACATAATACTATTGCTTTTCTTGTGTTCCCTTAGAAATCTCATCTGACTATAGTTGTCTATGGCATTGTTGTAGGTACATATCTGGGCTTGAAAGCACAACCCTTTGCAAACTCGTCAGAATATGCACTTGAGTGTTCCAGTTGTTGTATCTTAAGGGACTCCAGTGAAAAAAATGAAGCTGCTGACTGAGGGGAAATTATTTTCTCCAGAATAATTTTCCCTAAATATTTCAGATTTAGGGCAGTTGAAACAAAACTATGGGATGATTTTAGTTTCATTCTTGTGTTAGCTTTGTTCTACTGAAACAAAATACCGAAGGAAAGACATTTACATAGAGTAAAGATTTACTCTGGCTTGTGGTTTGGGAAGTTTCCGTCCATGGTTGGCTGACCCTGTTACTTTTGAGCCTATGGGAAAGGCAGCTTATCATGGCAGGAAGGGTGTGATAAGCAAAAAGCCTTTTATTTCATGACAGGACATGAAGGGGAGAGGAAAATGAAGAGTTGAAGGTCCCCATTTGCCCTCAGGGGCACACCCCCAAGTCACCGGAAGACTTCCCCCCGGACCCCCTCTAAAGGTTTCATCACCTTACAGGACGATGGTCTGGGGACCAAGTCCTCTTGGGGGACCCTTGTGCAATAGTTTAAGAAGTATGCATTTGGGCCATTGAGAGCGGAGACGAAAACACTGCAGATTCAAAGTTTTGTAGGTTTCTTTCTATAAAAAGCAACTTTAGAAAAAAGTCATAACTTTTCACGATATTGCCAGGTTTCATACCTCCACAAAGCAGATTCTGCATTTTGCTCAAAACAGAAGAAAATCTTTGGAGCTAAGATCAATTAAAATAGGGATGCTCAGCCAAGAAAACCGCTCTTTCATGATTTCTCAGCGCTGACGCGGACTCAGTAGGAGTCAGGGGCACTTTTATGTAGGATTTACTTGAGAGCAAGATGGGCTCCTTTCTTCCTGTTCAGAGAATTATGAATAGGGCTATTTCATTTGGAGTTTGCACTCAATAAATTTGTACTCAATTGGCTTTGTTTAGTGGACGATATTAATTTCTCTGAGATGGATCATTTCTGTCTCTATGGAGACTGCAGTATGTATTCATAGGGGTGGCCAGCGGGCACTGTAGGCAGCAAGACAGACCTCGCTAGCAGATGCCACAGCCTGCACACATATACGAATAGAGGGTGGAGCAGTTGGGATATTTATGCATTTAAGGTGAGGGATCCTTATTCAGTTGTTGCCGGGTTTGTTTTAAGGTACATGTGTGCAAAGCTGGCTCTTTATCTCCTTTGGAGAACAATAACACGCAGAGGGATCTGGTGTTCCCAGACATGGGTACCTCAGTCAGTACATGGACAAGGATCCGAAGTACAACCTGTCCTTGGCAGACTCACGTGTTGGGGGTGAGGGGATGGCACTCCTATGGTCTTATTTAGATCTAGAAGCCTGCTCTGGAAACATAATAAAAATGCTTGCCGTTAACTGGGGAAGGCACTCTGCCTAGGGTCCCTCTTGAATGTTCCTAAGAACCTCTGAAGCCACTATCCATATTCCCTTTTTTCAGATAAGAAAACTGAGGTCTGAGAGAACTCTAGTAATTTGTCAGCATGAGTAAGGTTAGTAGTTAGTCTTAGATATTAGCTATTAGGTCAGCTTTCAGAATATGTACTCTCACTTTTCCATTAGCATATGAGGCTAAGGCAGACTTTTCAGCTTCTAAGTAAGTGCACGTTACATTGGTTTATCTGTCCTTCAACATTTTAACTTTACAAAGATTAAATGATACTGAATTGATACAACTCTAAGGCCAAAATGCATATCTTGCTATGGTCACATGTTGATACTATTACTACATGTTATACGATGAATTGTGTCCTCCTAAAATCCTCATGCTGAAGTCTCAGCCTCCCCTTTACTGTAGAATGCAACTATATTTGGAGATCATGTCTTTAGAGACAGAGATAATTGAGTCATACGAGGCACTGGTGTTGGGTGTCTTTATAGGAAGAGGATGGAATGCCGGTGGGGGATTCACACAGAAAGCACTCTAGTGCGAACACACTGATAAGACCACCACCCGCAAGCCAAGGAGGAGGACTCAAAAAAATCTGAACTAGCCCGCCTCTGGGGCTTCTAGGCTGCAGGCTACGATTAATACATTTTTGCAACTGACCTCACACAGTCTATATTATTTTCCTGTGACAAACTGAGAAAACTAATACACAATGCATGGCTGGGCTCAGTGTGGCCTGGGAGCTGCCGGGGATGAGTGAGGCCACTTCTGGGCACATCCGGGTGGGTCATGAAGGCAGATCGCGAGTGCAATGCTTGGCCCCTCACTCCTCCTCTCACATGGTCTCTCTGCTCTGCATCCTGTCTACCATGACCACAGCCTTCCAGTGTCTGCCCCACCATGGCCTCCCCTGGGGAGGCCTCTGACTTGGAGCCAGTTGTCCATGGATGAAACCCCCCAAAACAGTGACCCCACTTGAACCTGTCCACCCGTCCTAACATCCACTCAGCAGAAAAGTCTCAGTGAGATCGCAGTGCAAAGGTGACATTAGACCTGCGGGTTTTGGAATCAGTTTATTTCATTTCAGAAGAACAGTTCTATGTGCCATCTATTCTAGAAAGAAAAGGGAAAAAATAGGAGCATCACACATTGGTTAAGAATAAGAAGTACCGTACCTGGGAAAAATTCCCAACACAGAGGCATGAGCTTCTTCTTTCTTGAAATACAGGTGATTTGTCTTTAGTTCTTGTATTTTCTATAAATAACACACAGTACAGAAGATTGGTGGCTTTCATCTACAATGAAAAAGGCACATACTTTTGATTTTTAGTCTTTCCACCCTTGGTGCTTGTTCATATCCTAAGAGGAAAAAAATTTTTTTCCCAGCAAATATCCTGTTAGAAATCTTTCTTCTTTCCACAAGTAAAGAGGAACTCCTGGCTGATTTTTGAGTTCCGTCTATGACCTTGAAGGGGTTTTACTGTTTATAAGCAGTTGGCACATCTTGATTGTTGATGTGTAGTGTGTGAAGTCCTGGTTGCCACAGGCAAGGGGGATTTACGTACCACCCCAAGAGCCTCAGTTTTGTGTCCTTGATGCTTACTGTGGGTAAGCCCAGTCCCTTGTTGTTCAAAAGAAGTTTCCAGAAAACTTAAACATTCAAAGTCACACCCCAGACAAAGATTAAAGCAGACAATTTTGGGGGCTGTTATTTTTATTCTCTCTTTTGAAATAAAGAAACCAAGACTGGGAAAAATTCAGTGTGACAGCTAAGGCGGATTGTCAACCTGGTTGTCTTTGGAGCCACCCAGGAGATTGTAAAGTACACTTCTGAGCATGTCTGTGTTGCTCATGGAGCTGTGACCTTGAGGTCTGTGTATGGCCCTTGCCTCTTCCCTTTTGGTACTGCTTACTTGGTATGCTTCCGGGTCACTGTGAGCTGAACACCTTAGTGCCACTGTGTTCTCCACCACTGTGTTCTTCTTTTGGGACTGAGAGGCCATGATCTGAATCCCCTACAACCTCAGATCCTTTAAGTTGTGGATGTTGGGTATTTTGCTCTAGCAACTGGGAGGCTGACTAATATATCCAATGACTTTATTTTAATGTCATAGCTAGAAAAGAATAGAATTCAGTTCAAACCCGTGTTTCCTGATCCAAAATTTTGCAGTATTTGTTCATCAAAAATGTAGCATTACAACCAGCAAAGCTGTTAAAAATAGAACGTGGGGCTTAAATCTGTAAGATTAATATTGTAAGATATCAAGGTAGCTATTTTTGGCTAAATACACTGATAATTTGAAGCTAATCTATTTTGAAATGTTTTGCAAAATTCATTATTTAAAGTTTAAGCTCTTATTTATACCTTGCCTAAAAATAGCACAACTATTTCAGTAGGGTTACATAGACCAGGGCATTCATTATAACTGAGAAAATCATTGGAATAAAACTGCGATATAGATAATGGATACATGTTTTCTGTCAAATTTTTTTAAAAAAGGAATTGCAGTTAGTTGGGAATTGGAAGTGAGCTTTCCTATGCCACGCCAGCAAAAGGGTAAATCCATATTAGCGCCAATGACTTTTAACTACTCCAACATTCATAGCCTTCAAGTTGAAGCCATATTAAGGGAAAAAGATGGATTTCACTGGCGGTCCCAAAATATTTCACCTATAGATGTAGATAAAGAGTGTTACCATGGATACAGTATAATTATATCACCTGAATAGAATCTAAGGGAATTGGAAAACAAGAGACAAAGAAATAAGCTTAATTATTCATTTTTTGAAACATCTCTACAGGCAATTTAACAGTAAAGTAGGTGACTAAGGAACACGCACATTTCATGCCCATATGCCCCAGAAATAACTAATTAGGCACCATGTGCCCGTCCTGATTATAGAGATGGTTGCTGGCAGAAGGGAGGCTGAACACAGCGTGGCTGGCGACTCCGCGGCCCTCTCGCTGTGTGGAGTGTGCCCAGTGTTGCAAGTGGCTGATTGGTTCTTTGCTTTTTTGCATGAGAATTAGATTGCAACTGGTTTAATTTTTTTGGTCACTTCCTGATTACTGAAGAGGATGCTGAGGTGAAGGCAGCAGGGTAGGGCTTTGAGGACTGAGGAAAGAATGGGCAAACGAGACTTACTCATTTTCGTCTAGGAAGAAACTGCTGTTTCCTCTGTTCAGATGTAAGAACCTTCCTCCCATAAAGCATAGAGGTTGTGAACATGGAGTCAGCCTTCACTCGTGGCTTTATGCTAAGGTACCTACCAACTCAACTGTCTTCAAATCTTTCCACAGTGCTGCTTGACGTTCCTCAAGGAATCATTAGGAGTTAACAGTAGATATCACTGAAGGCCAAGATTTTTCAAGAGAAGCTATTATTCACACATTAGATGAAACTGAATTGTTTTCCCCCAATCTGGTTGAAAGAAAAGTCACGAAAGTACAGAGGCAGAGCAGGCAGAGCGCTAAGTCAGTCCCGGTGTTTGCTGCTCCCTGCTGGATACATGTGCCTGTTCTCTACCATAGTGGGTGTAGCGGCCTTCACTTCTGTGATTAGGTGATATTATATGACATACTTGAACTTGCATTGGGGAGGTCACCCAAGTGGGTGTGACCCTATCACCCGTGTAGAGGTTAGGCCTGAGGATGAAAGGGGCAGAGCAGCAAGGACACTGATGACCCCTAGAAGCTGAAAGGAATCTTGGGGGCTGACAGCCAACCAGACATTATGAGCCCCGGTCCTGTGAATGTAAGGGAATGAACTCTCCCGGGTGACACTTCGGTGTCAGCTCTGTATTTCCTGGGGCATCTCAGAGAAGCAAGCCCTGACACGAACCCCACACCTGATCTGCAGAGCCTTGAACTACAAAAACGGGTGTGTTTTTGAGGTGTTGGGTGTTTGATCATTGTAAGAACATGAGAAAAGTAGGTGAGTATGAAAGTGGAAAGAGCCCCAGGGGTTCTTTGAATCGCAGACTCAGGGCGGCCAGGAGGGCTGAGGGGGCTCTCGGGTCGAGGTCAGAGGACAGCACATGTGTGAACGGCACAGGATAAACAGACAGTCCAGGGAGAGAGAAGGAGGCGCCTGGCTGTTGGCTCCTTTGGATGCCTCCTGCCATGTCCCACATTTGGTTGTTTCGGAAGCCAGTTCTTACCCCTCTCTCGGGCTGTATTTTATCTGCAACCACTCACCTTGAGGCTTTGGTATCTCCTTTAGGAAATCTGGACTGTAAGTTGGGTTCTAGTTCTAATTTACCATGATCATTTGGTTGAAACTGGGTGAATCACTGAACCCACCTAGATCTAAGATTTTAATTTTTAAGACTAAAAGACAAGTAGGGATTTCGTGAGTTCCTTTCAGCAAAAATACCTAAAATCAGAAACCACCATCGCTGTCCTAGCCTCTCCTTCCTGCCTCTGGTCTCTCTTCTACCTGATTGTGAGGTCTGATTGCAGCAATGTCTTGTTCAAAGTATTAACGTTTAACTCCTTGGGTGCCACTCAGAGCTTTTTCACTTAGGTGTATCAGTGTAGTATTTTAGTGTCATAGAAAATTCATCCTAAAAGTACTTCTGGTTCCAGATGACCAGGATCTCCCACTAATCCCAAATGTAATTCCAGGTTGCTTGTCCTAGTGCTTCAATCTTGGTTCTTTTGCGATGAAATTTTCCTTTATCTGGGTCTGGCAGTCAAGCTCAACTGGTCCAGTAAGATCCACTTCAAATCATGCCTTTCCCAAGTACTTTCTTCTCCTTCTACCTGTGGATAATGGTCACCTTCTCTGAATATAATTTGACTTCATAGCCTTACTCTGAAGCATCCATCTTTTATAATAGTATTAGATGACAAGTATATATGTGTTTATTAGATGAAGCACATACATTTGTGTACATTTCCATCTGATCTTCTCCAATTTATAGTAAACTCCTTGAAAACTGGAAATTCATTCACCTAATTTCTGTACTTCCAAAGCATTTGGTGATAGTACCTCACTCACCCGTGAGTTAAGACGAGAAATGCCAGTGGTTTGCACCTGTGGTGCACCTGACTTGATACTCTGTCTCTTATCATGAATTTGAAGGATATATTGTAAAATATCTTTGGATCAATTTGGGGTTGTTCTATGAAATTAAAGCTTTGCTAAAATAATTTAGATTTTTTCTCTAATATTTTATATGCTTGTATATGTAAATATATACAGAGATACCGATATTCATATACATATGTCTGTCCTTATGTATTTTTTTGGAATTCAGCTTCTGTCATTATTGTCTCATGGATTTTTTTTTTTTTTTTGAGTCAGGGTCTCGCTCTGCAGCTCAGGCTGGTCCCGAACTCCTTATGTAGCTCAGGCTGGCCTTGGACTCATGTCAATCCTCCTGTCTCAGCCTCCCAAGTGCTGGGATTGCAGATGTACACCACCAGCCTTGGTTTATGTGGTGCTAGAGAGTTGAACTCAGGGTCTTGAGCTTGCTGTGCCATTCCTCTGGCTCCTGTCTCATGGATATGCTTAAATACTGGATATCTTAGGCTTATCATTCCGTATGCAAAGACAGACTCTCATGCCTTATCAGTCTTTCCTGGCAACCTCCTCCTTCCAAACGTTCTCATAACAGAAGTTCACATCACATCTTCCTGCTCCCGCAGCTCCCACCGGTGGCCTGGACCGATGGAGCAGAGCTTCTTCCCACTCAGCCATTTCATTCCCCTTTTTTATTTTAATCCTTTCCTATGATAGCTCTACCTATGACTTGCTTGAGAGGTGGCACCGGTAGGGCTTTTTAACAAGTATCCACACGTGACGATGGAGCTGCCTGTCGTCAGGGGCCAGTAGAATCATTCAATACACGCCCATTGAACATCCTGGAAAAAGTACATGATGCTGAGTAACCATTTTATTTATTTTTTAAAAACGAATGTGATGTATTTACTTGTTTATTTTGAGACAGGATTTCACTCTGTAGCCCAGGCTGGCCTTGGGCTCAAGGCAATCCTCCTGCCTCAGCCTCCCTAGTGCTGGGATTACAGGCATGCACCACCACGCCCAGCTTATGTGGTGCTGGGGATTCTAACTCAAGGCCTTGTGCTTGCTAGGCAAGTGCTTTAACCACTGAACTATTCCTCCAGCCCCTGAGTTACCATTTTAAACAGAAACATAAATGCCCAGTTTCCAGGAGATCCAGTCATTCCATCGATAACTTCTCCATGTGATGCACCAGTGAGCAGCTTGAAAGCTGGCAACACAGCTGTTTGTGGTGGGTGCCAAGGAAACAGATGGTGGTAATGTACGGAGACTGCTTCCCCTCACCTGGCATTAAGCTGTTTTGAGAAGACACCAAAGTGGAGGAGGAACTGAGAGCCACTCGGGTGTGTAACGCAGCCTTTAACACCACCAATTGTCGGCTAGGAGGTTTTAAACTCCCACTCAAGACGAACCTTCTGGGCTCAACTCCACTTTGTCCCCAAAGCCCAGAGGACTTTTCTGGGGCAGGATGGGATGGGGGGAAGCTGAGTGACTGATTAAAAAACTAAGGTCTTGAATGGAACATCATTACAGTTGACTGGCTCTAGATCAAATATTGAATTGCTTTAAAAATCATGTCCTCGAAAGCTGAACTTTTCATGTTAAGGCTTTCATAGAAAGAGCCACCCCACCAGGTGAGCACAATCACGTTGTGAGCTTATTGTTGGGCTTGTCATGGTGACACCTTTTGTTTTTAAAGAAAGAGACCGTGCAGAATAGAGCTAGCAGATGTTAGGGGAGGGAGGCTTGTTCTTTAGGGCATAAAAGTCTGGCTGTTATTCACTCCCACACTATTCCAGTGCACAGAGTCACTCCGATGTCTTCTGAGCTAGAGTAGCTCAGTTGCAGGAGGGAGCAGGTGAGGGCATGGAGGAGAATCTACACTCCTGTGTTTTTGTCAGTGTTTTATTGCTGTTATGAAATACACAACACTGGAAGCTTTTAAGGAATAAAGATTTACATAGCTCAGTTTTGGAGGTAGAGAATGCAAACAGCACAGGGCTAGCTCTGGTGAGGGTTCCTTGGGCTACATCTCTTCATGGTGGATGGTACCACAGTGGCGGGAACATATATGGCTAGAAAGGGAGGGGAGTGATCAGGCTTGCTCTGTGTAATTGTCCTCTCAGGTGCACTAACCAATGGTTCCCCGAGAACTACCCTAATCTCTTCCAAGGGCTGAAACCCTAGTGACCCCCCATAAGCCTCCACTCTTAAAGATCTACCACTTCTCAACACAGTTGCACATAGGAATATACAGGCTTTTGGGGGGAGCAAACCACATTCAAACACCAGCAACCTGCTTTCTGTAACAAGTGTTAGCTGTACCTTAATGACTCCTAGGTGGGTGCTACGGTTTGGACCAAAG
Organism: Ctenodactylus gundi; assembly: GCA_004027205.1. Lineage (NCBI taxonomy): Eukaryota > Metazoa > Chordata > Mammalia > Rodentia > Ctenodactylidae > Ctenodactylus > Ctenodactylus gundi. Next base: position 254,363 of record PVKB01001510.1, read on the forward strand.
GTCTTATGTATTTGGATGTTGCGAGATACGTATGGTCCATGTACTGTTAAGTGGTGGCATGTAGGAAGAAGAGGTGGGTCACTGGAGCTTGACTCAGAAAGGCCAGATCACTGGGACAGGACCTGGACGGCATGCACAAGCTCTGCCGTGTCCCCCTTGCTGTGTTTCCTAGCTGCCATGGGGTGAAGAGCTTTCCCCCGATGAGGCTTCTGCTGTGTGCTTCTGCCATTGTCTACCACCCATGAATGGACTCTTCTGAAACTACGAAATAAAATAAATCTTTCAGATATTCTGTTCCAGATATCAGGTATAGATAGATATCAGGTATTCTGTTCCAGAAACAATAAAGTAACTAAGACAGAGGATAAGCTGTGTCTAAAATTGACCCCTGAGCTATCTGGAGAAGTGAGGGTACAATTCATTTCCAAATTGTTCAGCCTTTTCAACCTAAATTTTACCATCTACTATAATTCTATTGTGAAAACAAGAACCGCAGGTCTAAACGATTGCTCTTAATTCTGGAACGATCTGAGTGAAGAAGGAGGAGTCCGCAGTAAGCTGGTCTTGTCATCTCTCCGTCCCTAAACTCATTCTTCTTTACTCTTGTCTGTGACCTTTGACATCAAGATTGGGCCTCTGGCAACTGTTTCTTGGGCACTATTACTTTTGACTTACGGTGCATTCTGTCAAAATATGACACCATTGGGAGAGGTGGGCATCTTAGGTACTTATAATTGCTGTGACAAAATACCTGACAGCCACAATTTAAGGGAGGGAAGACTTATTTAGCTCACAGCTTCAGACGGTCTCTCTCATACATCGTTCATTGATGGGACAGTCTGCGGTGGTGAAGGCGCATGGTAGAGACAGAGGCTGGAGAGCTGCTCACCCCATTGCAGACAAAAGCCAAGTGAAGCAGGAGCAAAGTGAAGTCCGCAGACTGGTTAGGCTAGAGCCTTCCCAGGAAGAAGCTGTAGCAATGTTTCTTCTTCCTTTGCTTAATTCAAGCTACCAGTTGGGCCTCCACTACCCCAAAGGGGTGTCCTTCCCTCTCTTCCTGGCTCACAAATCAACAACACACCTGGCTACCATGACTGAGTCATTTTAGATTTCATGACTTTGACTTTTTCAGAGTCGGGTTTGTCATAAAACGTGCAAATCACCTCATGAAAAAGTGCCTTTCAATCATTCAATGAACATAAAGCAATAATTAGTTTTCAAGTCAGTTGAATATTATATTTGACTCAGGAAGACATTTATTAAAATTAAAATATGGGAACAGAACGAAATTCAAGACACTCTTGTGTCTGGTACCTTATGGTCACCTAAGATGAGTAATACTGATATCCCTTTAGGGACTGTATTTTTAGTGCCCCATTTTTTGTTGACATATGTTTAAAGTCTCACCTGACTTTGCTTGGGGAAGATAGCAAACACATAGCTTTGGTGGTCAGGCTTGAAGTCCATTATAAATATAATACATTTGATCTGGTGCTAATTTTGTACTCTCTGAGCTAGCAAGCAAGGAAAGAAGTCTTAGCAGGAAACTTCAGCGTGAGTGGAGAGCCCGGCCCAGGAAAAGGTCCTTCATTTGTCTCTCAAGCTCTGTTCAGAAGTCTCAAAAGAATGGCCCGCAGCAAGGGTCTGTAGTGTGTCCTTCCAGCAGGGACTGCACACATCCTTGCTTTTCCCCACATGTCGTATCAATGGCCTCCTCTCCGCCAGGTCAGGATCCAGTCAGAATTCACTCACTATTTTCAGATGTTGTGTCTGTTGGTCGAAAACAGTAGCTTTAGTTTTTGTTTACTTTTTTAGGATACTGATTTTTTTTTAAGAGTCCAAGGTTACGGTTAAGTGTAACAGTGCTACTTGAGATGCTCGCCTGTAAAGTGTTCCAGCTCCATTGAGAAAGAAGTTGTCTTCATTGACTAACTATGTCACCTGAGCTGTACATAGCCATAGTTGTCTTAGATCCTTAGGCCAGCTTCTGGTGTTGCTGTGCATATATAATATATTAGTCATGCAAATAAGCCGTGGCCTGTGACTCACACCCTATGCAATGTGGTTATAGGACATTCTCCATGTTGGATTTGGCCAGTTAGTTCTGCTTAGGCCAGCTTCTGCTGTTCTTATGCATATTTAATAGACTAGTCATGCAAATCAGCCATGGCCTGTGACTCACACCCTACACAATGTGGTTATAGGACATACTCCATGTTGGATTTGGTCGGTTAATTCCACTTATCTCCCTTTAATTTTTTTCTTCTCCTATGTTTTCTATTAACTAAAAGTTGGCTGTAAGGCAGCAGAGACTCATAGAAGTATCACATGGGTCACTAATGTGGGACATAGTTGTGATTTCAAACTTTCTGATCAACACATTGAATATGTAAAGAGAAACAGGTCAGATTAAGTTTAATAAGACATTTGACTTAACTCAATAGATCTAAAATACAGTTGTTCTGACAAAGAGTCAATATTGTAATTACTCCCAAGTGATATTGCTTTCTTATTTTTTTTTTAAATTCTAAGTCTTCAGGAAACTCAGTGTTTTATGCGTAATACAACATCTCAACATGGACTCATCACACTTCAATTGGTTGAGATGCACACGTGGTTAGTGGGTGTCACATTGGACCTGGCTGCATGCAGAATGAATATTTTCAAAAGCAATTTGCACACACAGTGCTAGTTTCTCATATCACATCACATCAGGTGGTGCGTAACATAAGGTCACCCTGTTATTTAATAGAAATATTTTTTAATCAAAGGAATGCTTCCTATCTAACCATCACACTAAGTAAAATGGAACTCCCTGGGGCAACTGGGAAGACAAGGTTAAGAAGACATTTAAATTAGTTGTTACAGAGGAGTCGGGGGAGAAGAGAGGACAGAGCATTGTCTCGCATGACACTGACTTCTTGATGGATATTAGTGAGTTTGAGGAATTTTAAAATATGATGACATGATGTGCCAGAGTTCAAATATTCAAGTTCCATGATTCTCAGAGTCCATTTGATGTGTTTGATAGAGCTGATAAGCTGCTGTGCAAAAGAGAAGCGTGCACATTCCAGCAATGCTGGCAGGCTCGGACTTCCAGGAGGAACTTGATGCCAATTTTACACTGGAAAGACCGTAGCTGGTTTCTTAGTGTCTATATAAAAACCTGAAGCCTCCCTAATAATGCAAAAGGTGGAGACTATGTCAGTAAAATTGATAGTTGAGTTGCTTTTAGAAAGAACAACACTGGACTATGTTTTTCTATATGTATTTGCTATTTAATGATGTGAAAAGTATTTTGGTAGCAAAATTCTAAATAAATTCTTCATCAGGCATTTATCATGTACCCAAGTCAGAGATGTTGACTAGATAAAGTGGGTGCCCAATGGCTAGGATAAAAAACTGAATGGATTTGAGCCTGAAACATCATTGTTGTGAACACTTTTTAAGCCAGGTCTGTCAGCACATACATGTAATCCCAGCACTCTGAGAAGCTCAGGCAGGAAGACTGCAAATTTGAGGGCAGCCTGGGCAGCTTAGTGACTTAGTGAGACCCAGACTCAAAAACAAAAGGGGGGTTGGGGATATAACTCAATGACAAGGCTCTGGGCTCAGTCCGCAGAGCTTTCCTGGACAAGCAAATAAAGCCAACAGAAACACCTTTTAAATTCTCAGCTACAATTGCATGCTTAGTCCTAAAATATCCAGTTTAGGGGGTGGGGGGGGGTGCAGCCTTAGCACAAGGGCACGAATCCCAACCAAAGTGATGAAGAGATGAAGCCTCTGTGCATTCAGTGAGTATGTGATTCTATTTTATAGCCTCTGCAATAAATCTATGTGATATCTTTGCTACATGTCACTTGTCATCTCCTTGGGCTAGGGCATCTGCTTCTGAGGCCAACAAAAGTCAGCTGGAACCAAAGAAAATAGAGGCTGGTTTTTAAATATTATATGTTGTAAATGAGCTTATCATGGTGTGAACATCGTTCTGAGCGAATTGGTGTTAATATTTATAATTATATCTATCTAACTAACCAGTTATATATCATCTCCCCTGAATTAGTGTGGTGTGTTTCCTTCAGGGGCCAGCATGCATAACCTGGATTTAAGTTAAAGAATGAAGATCGTGGAGTTGTCACAAAATGAAGGAAAGTCCTGGACCCTTCCCTGGGTTTGAATTATAAGCATGTGGTTCCCGGTGGTGGTGCAGAGCCGTGGAGAGACCTGGGATTTGGATTTAGAAGCCCAGTAAATCTCTTAGCTCAACATATGAAAGCTGGCAGAAACTGTGCAAACCTAAATCTCTGTGAGAGTTTCATCCCCTGTGAATGGGGGTGAAGATACATTTCTCCTAGAAACACAAGGAACAACAAGAGAAAGGATGCAGCCCTTCATCTGCCTTGACTCGATGTCCTTCCCGGCACCTGCTCAGCCATACCCAGTTGGACATCAGTCTAACACTCTGGTCCCCAGTGCCAACACCCAGCTGAGGAGCCTAACTGCAGAGGGCACAGCCTATCCTTCGGGTTGCCATCAATTCATGCTCCCCAAGCTAACCTGCTTCCGTCACCTGACAGTCCTACTCCTCACCTTCTCAACTTCTTTCTCTCCCTGCCCATGTTACTATTTTTTAATTAATTTCCTTGAAGTCAACATGCTGTGATCTAGTTTTGTAATGACTCCCAGATGTGACTACTGGATGGACTGACAAAAGAACAAAAGAAGAGGAGAAGAACTCAGCAGGGAGCTCCCGACTTCCCTGGTTTGCTTTCAGCCTTGCCAGCATTCCTGCCCACCCCTTCCCCCCCTCTCTCTTCCATGTGGAAAGAAGGCCTGTCTTCCTCCATGATGATCCTCCTTCTTAAACTGGGATCCCCCGCACTGTCCCCTTCATAAAACCTGTTCTGCTATTCCCCAAATCTCCTCATTCTATGCTCATCATTTCTCCATCCAAGCATGACACCTGATTTTCTTCACTCTCTACATCTTAAGAGAAGAAGCCTCCCCTAGAGCTGAGTTCCTCCTTGAGGACAGCCCGTGTTCTTCCCTTCGTTTCCCACCAAGCGCTTCTAGAAAGCTGGTTTCCTGCTTCACTTTCATTCACCCCCTGATCCAATGGAGTTTGCCCTCTGGACTAAGTAGTCGTGGAGGCTGTCTGCTTCCAAGCTTACCTGAGGTCATTTGGTTTGCACACCTGGTCCTTCTCAGATCTTTACCTGTGTAACATCTCTGTACTTGTACCTGTTTAAAACAATCTTTTCCCTTCATTTTTTGAGATCTTATGCCTTCTTCTCCCATTACCTCTCTGCTCACATGGTCACAGCATCCTTTCTTCTCCCTCCTAAGATCGCCTTACTACTTCTTACCCACCAGCTTACCTACAGCTCCTACCAGGCCTTCTAGAAGAAGCCCTCCTTCCTTCCTTGGCTCTTCCTCTCTTTCCCCCTATTCATTCCTCCATGCGTACTCTATCTAGTATCTTACGGATATCAGGTGCTCAATACTTGATAGTTGATGATTCTTATTATTAATATTAGCAAACTTGGATCTAGAGCTAAAACTTTGGGATTCCAAGTTTAATATTACATTCATAATGGGCTATATCATTGCCAAATTTGCCTGTCAACATTTCTTTAAAACCTTGCTTGAAATCACCAATGACAATTCCAGTCATCCATGGAAGATTAGATCCCGGACTCTTGCAGATCCTGGACTCCACCAATAGATGTTTGAATCCCAACATAAAGTGACATAGCATTTAGGTATCATCTACAATTATCTACACCAGTGCTGTCTGACTAACACACCTAGTACAATGTAAATGCTATGTAAGCAGTGATTACACTGTGTTGTTTAGGTGATAATAACACAAGGAAGTCGGCACAATTTTGTTCAGTCAAGACCCAATTTTTTAAAAACTGTGTTGGATTCGTAGTTGGCTGAATCTACAGAACATGTGGAGGGCCAGCGGTATAGACTCAGAGGTTTCCCATCACAGGCCGGCACTTTAATTCACTAGATCCTGAGCATTCATCTTAGTGAGCAAAGTCAGAGCCTTCTCAATATGGATGTCATTAGAATAGATTAGTATCCACTGTCACCGGCATTCCATGAAGACTGGATGTCCATGCCCAAATGACCTGTATCGTGGTGTCAGAGTAGAGATCTAGAGGGGCCTTATGAAAGGGGGAAATCCCACGTGATGATTGCTAGCAAAGCTATTGGGGGAAGAGAGAGGAAAGAAACTGCCGAGTCACACAGTGTCGGAAGCCCGCGGGTTCCTTCTAAGACAGCATTCGCAAAGCTAAAGAACATTTAGAAGCATGTGCTGCCAGCTAGCTCACATATTCAGGTGACCTTGATTCATAAGGAATGTGTTTTCAATACTTTATGAGGCTAAATACTCTTGTATTCTAATTTTTACCTGAATTCTGTACATTTCCTTGTGAGAAGAATGTGGAAGTGTGATAAGCACTTGATGAGCACTACATAATATGCTTTTCAAATTGTCAGGACTGTAAATATTCAAATGAGAAGAGTCCTTGTACTTTAGTGTCATGTATCCCCTTAGTTCTGGCTAATGAGCACAGATATAAAGGCCTAATTAGCACTACAGTTTGGCACTGCATGCAGTGTTGACAGCGTGTGAGCCACCTTATGGAGTGTAAGAAAATGCAGTCTCTGACCTGAATGAAGACTGGTGTCCTTACAGAGAATGAATGTTTGGTTGCTTGCCAAATATGCCATTATTTGCTAAGCCCGTGTTAAAGAAAACCTGTATCTTTTGCTATGATCCACAATAATAGATATGACAGGCTGCCTAATATCAGATCAGTCTTTAATGTTAATACTAGTAGACATATAGGTACTTTTTACGGAACACAGTTTGATTGCTTATTTTGTAAAATAGAAGTATGTGGCCAATATCCAGGCGGCCTAGCCAGCTTTCCTGTTGCTGGGACACACAGCTGAAGTTCACACCTACAGGAAGAGTGGTTCAGTTTGGCTCATAGCATTGAGGGATTCCGTCCATGGCTGGCTGGCTCTGAGGCTGGAGTGCCGTGGTGGAAGGTGTGGAGGAGTGGAGCTGCATATCTAGTGGCAGTTGGAAAGCAGAGCTGGGTAGCAGCTCCAGAGAGAAAGAGGCTACATAGCACCCAAGGTCATACCTCCATGACCCTCTGGCCAACTCTCAAGATGCATTTTACTAGTTCTGTAAGTGGCCCCAGCCAATCAAGGTAACACAATAAATGTTAACCACCATACTAGGTTAGGGAATGCAGAGTTTTGAACTGCTGCCAAAGCAAGATTTGATGTGGTTCTGTAAAGCTGATCTGCATGTCTGTCCTCTCACTTAACTTTGGGGGTGCAGAGAACATTTATTTTACTGGGTCTCTACCACACCACTCCTACTGTTAGGTCTGAAAGTCACCCATGTTTTGTGATTTGGATCTGTAGTATCTCCCCGACGTCTCATTATTTTGTTACTCATTTCAAGTGTAGAAGGTGGGGCTTGGTTGGGCAGGGTGGATTACAGGTGTTTGGTGTAAGACAGGCATGTGGTAGATTAGATTACAGGTGCATGGCCTACAAGGATATAAATGCATACTCCAGCTTCTCCCGGGGACCCTGATTCTTACAATGCTGTGAGCTTCTGTCTTCTGTCAGTTGTTTTTGACCATTGCTGGCCACCCATGAATGGGCCAAGACCTTCTGAAACTGTGAGCTAAAATAAATCTTCCTCCCTTAAGTTGTGGATGTCCCAGCAGTGAATAAATAACTAAGACACCATGTATAACATATAACAGACCTATGCATATGGTTGGAGAGAGACCCAAGGCCAGTGTGGTCTTCTGCCTGGTGGTCCTAGGTAGATGACTCAGGACGATAAAAAAGAAGTGACAGTAGTTGGCCATAGACCACTACTGTCTACTTAGTGAGTGGTAAGTAGTGGTGGGAAGTGGATGACGAAGAATATCATTAGCAATGTTACCTAGTAACTTACCTAAGGAGGGGCACTTTTGGTAGCCAAAAGGAGCTACGTAATAATTATGCTGGAACACCAGGCCGGTGCAAAGTAAAAAGGGGCAATTGACCACCCCACTCATATGTCATACTCAGATAGCTAAAAGATTTTAAATGTGAACATTATCAGTGGATAAAAGCATGTTCTCAAAGGTCGTTTTTTATAATAGTAGACTCTTAAGCCAACAGGAAGAGGAGCAAGGACACAGAGAAATCACCTAAGTGACTAAGAAAAAAAGCTCCGCTGAGACAGGGACTAACAAGGAAGAAAAGGGAGCGATAGAGCTGAAGAGTGTTAGAAATCTGAACCAGTAGGACCAGTGAGGACTTGCAATGCTAACAGGAGGAGCGGTTTTAGAATAACAAAAGAATTCTGGGTTGGATGACAGAACTGGTGGTTCTGCAACCAACTCTAACAAAGATCACAAGAGGCATCGGTGGAGGAAGAGTGTAAGATTGGCTCTGGAAAACTGAGCTTGGTGGGAAACTGCATGGGGAAACGCCTGACAGTTGATTGGAGAGAGGACAGATGGGTATTCAGAGAAAAGTCAAGGCTACAACAAATTTATGACGCTCCTGGGAAAGTTTCCTTGGCTTTTCAGTACTAATTCTTTTAATATTAATATGTTTACTGGACATACAGTTCTAACAATACTTTGTACTGCATTCTCTGTTTTTTCATAGTAAATGTCTTCTCTATCTTGTTAGAGAAAATTTGTTTAGTGTCTAATCCAAAGTTGCACTGAAACACAGCTGTGATACTCAGTTGAGGGGATGTAAAGTTGTCCTGTGTGACTTTGAATGTCCACTTTGACCTGGTGAAGAATGCGTTGCTCTGTTCCTTTTCTATCTAGAGGATGGACTTTCCAAGTTTTCAGAATATAAAGTTAACAGTGGACAAAAATTTTTAAGTAGATGCCATAGTTACTTTTTTTTTAAATTGTTCCTGGGATGCAATTCCTGACATTTATAACTAACAGTAGAAAAGGCCTATTCTAGCCCGCAGCCTCAGCAGTCCATTTGTGGGTGGCTGGCAATGGTGAAAGGTCACGATCATCAAGAAGCTGTTCATGGTATAGTAAGTGGAAGGGTCAGGCTGAGGGAGGAGCTGGGACAAGACTATATCCGTCCAGGCCACTTCCTCAAGGATCTGTTCCTCTCAGCCAGGCCCCTCCTCATCATAGCGTGTGAAATCCATGGATAGCCCATAACATCTGAACACATGGGGCTGTTGGGGGACTTTCCAGATCCAAACCATAACACTGGACCAAATGGTAACTGGAAGAACCCTATGTGCAGACAGCAAATGAAAACTAGGTCACTGTCCGGGGTGGCCTAGGAAATTGAGGGGGCTCATCTATTTTTTATGCCAGTTTTAGAGATCTGGCTGCTTGAGGGTTGACCTCTGTTCCTCAGGCACTAAGGGGAGGTGGGGGGGGGGGGGCCGCGAGAGAGTGCCAGACCTTATGAGCTGAGGAGCTGCTGGTATTTGTGACCAAGTTTTGTTGACAGATCTGCCCCACCGGTTTCCTGTACCACAGGCATTTTCAGACCCTGAACTGCAAGGTTAGCAGTTCCCAAAAAATAACCTACCAGAACACTCAGTGTAATTCCTCAAAGGCCAAGAATCTAAAATATCTGCCACGTGTTCTTCCAGCTCTGTTCCCTGAGCAATCAGTGATCATTCTTGAGCGCGGTGAAGAGTGTTTTCTCTGTCCCCGATTTGCCTGCGATCCAAGCCCGCCACAGCTGCGCCCGCTGTCCACCTGACTTCCTGGCTGGTGTCGCAGGCTGTGCCGCTGCTCCACAGTCTCAGACTTGGCTTCAGGAGGCGGCAGTGCATCCTGCGAGCCCTCAGGTGTCCTTGTCTGGAGAGGTTCTCCTCCCAAACCTTCTTGGTCAGCTCCCTTTAGACTTGAGATAGGGATGTTCTGTGAAAGGGTGTGACCGTGTGTGCCTGAGGCACAGCACTTCCTAGGTCCCGAAGGCCACCTGGAGGTGCACTAGGCCAGACTGTGCCCTTTGGGAGAGTGTCTGGGCTATGTTCCAAGTTATGTACCCCGCCTAAAACCACTCACAAATTGAGTGAAAAGCAATATTTTGAAGATCCCCCTCTCCTGGCTTGGTGTCATTCTCTGTGATAGCAGGTGAAAATTTCAGGTAACATCTGAATTCCTTGCCACAGCAGCCAGATCCTGTAACTGGAACCTTGCTCACAACTCAGCCTCATCTTCCAGAACTCCTGGGAGCAGATCAGAAACAGTTTAAAACCACTCGAAGATCTCCACTGACGTTCTGCCCAGGAAGGGATTGGTAGAAGCCCTGGGTTTTCTCAGTCAGGAAGGCCCATCCGGCGCTTCCAGAAGCCCCGACACACCCCCACACTTGACTTTGACCTCACGGCTGGTGCCTTCTCTTACTGTCTTGGCACACGCAAACCACAGGAATGTTATCTCTTTTGCTTCCTACTGTAGTGTTTATCACATTGGATTATAATAATCCATTTTCTTGTTCATTTTTAAGCAAAATAGAAACTAGAATCATGTTTTATTCATACGTCCCAATCCTTAGCACAGTGCGTTTGTAGAGCAATAAACCTTCCTTACGTAATGAGTAATGTCAGCACTGTATGAAAGGAGACCATGGAGGGAACAAACGAAACGGAACCCCTAATCGTATACTCTTACACAACATGTTTCTCCTTACAGAATACAAAACTAAGTATCAATCTCGCACACACACCAAGTTTCTCTACTGAAGTATGATCATGGGATGAATTCTGTAGGTGATAAACATTATTACTAGAAAAAAAAAAAAACGAGAAGATTCACTATACCTTCTCAGTGTTAACCTCAAGATCTTGGTGATGTTGCTAAGGTGTGAGATAATGCTTCCACCCTAACAGGTATGGACTCTGAGTTTTTGAGAACATTCCCCCAAAGGCATGGCTGCAAGAACCACTGAGCACCAGTTTATAGTGGACACAGAGGACAACGTCAATCAAGTAAGGGTTTCTCTAAAAGAAACAGAGAAGATGTAAGTTTGCTTAGGGAGAATTTTGCCTAGAGAGGCTTCGGCATGAGGTGCATCCCTTATTTCCCGCCACCTTGTCACTGTTGTCAGATTTTCCAGCTTCTTCTTAAACAAACAGTTCTGTTGATAACGTGCTTACAATTGCATATCTAATAGTTGTGGTGATAATAAGGGATTTTCTCCCATTCAGCCGACCTCGGTCTGCTGTAGTTTCTCTCTGCTGGTCATAATTGTGAATCTGTAGAACTGCAGAGACACACCTTGTCATGGTTCGGATCAGAACTATCCCCAGAGTGTCCTGTGGTCTGAAGGGGTGCTTCTGGAAGGTGATTAGTTCATTAGGGGATCCAGTGGATTACTTTACTAATGAGTTCAGAGCTGAACATACTCTTAGGACGTAGGGTCTTGTCAAACAGGCAGCCCCTGGAGGCATTAACTCAAAGAATGTATTCCTGCTCCCTGGTCTCACTCCCTTGTCTCCGCTTTCTGGACACCGTGATGTGAACAGCTTCCTTGTGCCATGCCCTGGATCCTTGGAGCCAGCTTACTTTGAACTGAACTCACTGAAACTGTGATCCAAGTAAGCCCCTCCCTCATATCGTGAATGTTGGGTGTTTCGTCACAGGAACAGGGTGTTATTTGTTGCAGGGTGTTATTTGTTGTGGTGTGACTTCAGTGTTTTCTTTTTTTCTGACAAAACAGCACGATAACTTGTGTTGATACTAGATTCACTTATTTGTCAACAACTTCAAAACAAGTACCTAGAACTCAACTCCACTTTAGTCAGGTCTAAAAGGTACAGCATAAAGCACAGATCTTAGTACTTTTAAGTTTTTATTATTTATTGAAACTGGATACAAAATTTACATTGATAGTTTAGTTATGTTTGTTGTTTCCGTTATTCATTTAAAAAATCCAGAATTATAATTTAAGCTGGGCTCAACTAGAGCTACACTTGTGCATGCAAAATTTGCAGTTATAATTTATTTGATTCACTGTAGCTATCAAATTAATTCTGAAACTTGACTCCGTTAGTCTTCATATGTATGGTACACGACTTATTTTTTAAATACAGGAACTTGACAAAAAATACCTTCTAATCATATGCCGTTGTTCAATTCTAGTAAACTCTAGCATTTACAAGTAGATTATAATTGTTTAAAACACAAACAAATACAGTTTATATTACTGAAGAAATGAATGAGGCAAGTGATTTATGATCATGAAAATTATGGCATCTCCCAGGAGAGATCATTAACTGACACAAGGAACCACAACTCGATATGCTGCTTGGCACCTCAGTGGAGCCTGAGCAAGGATTGTGGAAGTACAGCAATGGAAGAATTCTGCTTTCTCTTGAGAGGGAGGCAGGTGTTATGGAGAAGCTGGCCTTTGAAATCAGCAGTCATGAGTGGATGCTGAGTAGATTTTTACCAGCAAGAAGAGCCCCATATGTAGATGACATTACAGACCAAGGGGGAGCACCAGAAAGTAGTGATTGGTGAGTGCAGGGCATCTGGGGAGGGTGAAGAGGTACAAGGCAGCTTAGGGCTCATGGGAGTCAAAGCAGAAGACAAAAGAGATCTGTAGGGCTGGAGGAGTGGCTCAGCGGTTTAAACGCTTGCTTAGCAAGCCCTAAGTCAAGGGCTAAGTACCCGAGTTCGATTCCCCATCACCACATAAGCTGGGCGTGGTGGCGCACGCCTGCAATCCCAGCACTTGGGAGGCTGAGGCAGGAGGATTGGTGTGAGTCCAAGGCCAGCCTGGGCTCCATAGTGAGTTCAGGACCAGCTTGGACTACAGAACAAGACCCTGTTTCAAAAAAAAAAAAAAAATCTGCAGTGAAGCCAAACTGGTGGGATCTGGACTGCATGGAAACTGCAGAGCAGGGAAGGGATGTGATGAGATTGCTGTCTGACAAAGAACTGTTGGTTCTGTGTGGTAGCCACTGGGGAAGGTTGGGAAGGAGTATAGATGAGTTGGAGTTGGTAGCAGTTATACTGCATAAGAGTGACTGGATGAGATTTGTAAATGATATTGCACTTCTGAGTGCAGTGTGCGAGGTCAAGGTTCATGTGAACTGGAGCTCCTCTGAGGAACACACAGAAAGGAAGATGGATTGCTCCTGTGGAGTGGGGTGTGTGACAGTGTACACAGCTGAGAATCCTCCCTACATTTCCTCCTCCCTCCAAAAGGAATTTGCCACATCACCTGTGAAAATCATTATAATAAAATGTCCATAGCTCATGCTATTGCTAAACCAGGGAAACTCATGGAAACAAAGGTAAACGCAACCCTGCTGTGACCTTAGAGAGTAGTTCTACATTCTGATTCAGATCTTTAATTTCTATACGCCTATAAACATCCTGTTCACTTTTATAGCTTAGTATTTTGTTTTGAGGACTGATAACACGTCAGCTTACAGATTTTGTGTCTATTCACTTATGATCAGTAGAAAGACAGACACACAGACACATAGGCACATGTTACTGCAGAAGAGAGAGCCTGTAAAACATGGTCAAATAATGTAAATTGGTCAAAGGCATCTGCCATTTAGGTTTCCTGTTTGGAAACCGCTAAAATTAATTAGTGCAACAAATAGCTTTGAATCCCATGGGACCTGTCCACTGGCTTGTGTTCCTCTTGAATTACATGCTCAACAATTTTTACTCTAACACTCCCATTCGCTATAAAACCTCAATGACAGTAGTAATATAATTAGCATACTTAAAATTATTTTGTCTGGTGACAGTCCTAATTATTTCTCTACTTATATTATAGGACCCTTTTTAAAAAGAGACAATATCCTAGGCACTTAAAGTAGGTTTCTAATAGATTATTATCTATGACACTGATGTGTGGAACAGCCTCTGGACAGCGAGCGGATGAGAGAAAGCAGGAAGTGGTTGGAGTGGGGGAAACGCTGGACAGCAATGTCGCCTTTGCTTCCTAGCACATCCTTGGGGCGAGTTTTCTCCGTCCATGTACGATCACGCCACACACTTTCATTTGTCAGTCCCGTCTTCTGTAGCCACTCCGTGGTAAATGAGATTTTTCTTAGAAACTGTAAAACAGTTGAAATCTGCAATTACATTAGGCATTCAACTTCCACCGTGAAACCTCATGAGTAAGCAGATCAGCTCGGAGATGATTTGGGAAGAACACAGCTTGCAGACATCCACATCGTAATTGCAAGGCCACTGTACAGCTTCGGAGATTCAGACAAGCCAGCTGCTCTTCAGAGAACAAGTGCGCCTTCCTGACAGCCTTTGTCAACTCAATTGTGCTGGCAGCTCTCTCTCAATGCGCACTTGATTTTGATTGGGCTATTCTGAATAGACCATGTGGTGAAATCACGTGGTCCCCGGGCATTCTGTCTTTTGAAAACAGCACTATGCTTCTTGATTAGTTCAATTATATATCCCACTTTCTCGTCCACAAATTTATCTCCATTTCACAGATGGAGAAACTAAGGCAAAGTCCTTATAAGTAAGGTGGCAAGCTGACACCGTAACTTGGACTGCATCTGTTACAAAAATGCAACCTTGTGCTACCCACTTGTTAAACACCACCCATGAAATGTATGCATTTGGTACAGTTCTTACGAAAGTGCCACAAAGCAGACGGGTGTCTTAGTCACTGTCCTGTTGCTAGGATGCTATACTCAGCAGCCACAGCTTAAGAGAGGAAAGGTTTATTTTGGCTCACAGATTTACAAGGTCTCAGTTCCTTCATGGTTGGTCGGTCATGGGAGAGGATCCGTCTGGAGAAGAGCTGTTCATGGCTTTGCGAGAGGAAGAATCCAGAACTGCAGAGAAGCCAGGGCAGGAGTACGCCCTCCCAGGCCACACCCTCAGACGTCTGCCCGTTCCCCCCGGCTCCGCCTCCTAACAGCTGGTAAAATCCACAGATATTCTACAGTATCCACATTCATGAGATCCAAACCACACAAGCAGGTAATCTCATGATCTGCTGGTACAAACACAAAGTGAAGTTCCTTGGCAATATGTGTTGAGAGGAATAAAAATACCCCTATGTGCTGTGGGTGTGGGGCTCTATGAATTCACCCTGAGGTAAGAGGTGGGGGTGCGCAAAGCCAGCTTCAGTGACTGCTGTTGAGTGCACAGGCAGCCCAGCGCCAGGCTGTGAGAAGTGCCCGGTGCCATCTTCCCTCCGCATTGCTTTGCTGTGCGACAGGTGTCACTCGCCTTGCCGTTAACCTCGTAAAGCAATACAGGCTTATGGAGACATGAAGTGATGTTGGCAAATGGCCACACTCCGTGGCCACCTGGCCGGGGAAGATACTTGGAAGCCAACAGTAGCATGCACAATTGGAAAGCCGACTACGGTTTCAGCAGGAAGGATAGTTACAGCAGTTGTAGCATTACAAGTAATGAAAAAATTGCAGTGACCGCATTACACCTTAAATAGATTTCGGTGGCATGTATTTGTGATTAATCACTATAACAAACGCGCATGCCTGCGAGTCCATCCGTAGTGGGTACTTCCTGGGTCCTGAGGATGTGCTCCCAGGAATGCAGAGACCAGAGAGTTGGAGCTCAGGTGTGATCCGCCTGGTATGCAAAGCCTGAGGCACCCAGTGAGACTGATGCGGAAATCAGCAGAGAGGAAGGTTGAAGTTGATTTTGGAGACTTTCAGGGCTAAGGGGCTAAGGTGACAGATGGAAGCCAGAAAAGGAGATGGGAAAGCCCAGGCTGCTGAGGAGAAATGACCATGGGCGATGTGGGGCGTTGAGCAGAGAAAATCTTTCAAGAAGGACAGCGTGATCTGCTCTGCGGCGTGGGTGAGCGGCTGAGACAGATGCTGATGAAGCAGAGGTGGCACTGTGCAGGTCTCCACTGAGCTGCTGACCCCTTCCCGGGGGTACCGACGGCAGAAGCCCACTGGAATCCACCGGGAGATGAGGTGCTCAGAGAAGACGTGTGCACATGCCTCTTTCTATGAGATTTATTTTTTAAGTAGGATCAATAGGGGGAAGATGGCAAACCAAGAGAGTTTTCTGTTCATTTAAGAAAGGAACGTAGCATGTTTGATAGGATTGCTGTAGGATGTTTTTAAAAAGAAAGGGTGAATCCCAAAAGCGATGTTCTTGAGTAGAGAAGAGAGGCCTTAGATCTGTGCTAGACAGTTCACCCACTGTAGCTGAAAGAAAGCCAGGAAGCATCAATTCACGTGATTGGTAAGTTTTATAACGAGTTAGGGATCACCATGTCTTCTGATTGTTTCTGCTTTCCTGTGAAATAAGAGAGAAGTTTGTCAGATGCATCAGAAAGATGGGGTAAAGGAAATTTGAGGACGGATGACAAACTGCTCTTTAGAAAGTGGAATGTGGAGAGGCAGTTGAAGCACTGGGGGTTGGGCTATATTCAGGTCGCCTCGGTCAGTAGATAACTGCACACGAAGGATGGGGCAGTAGAACCTCATGACGAAAGCCACAAAGGAGGTAATGTTTTCTTTTTAAAGAAATTGTCTGGGTGCGGTTACAAAATCCCAAAAGTTCAGCACCATGCAGGTTAGGACAAGAAAATTAGATTGAAAATGATGTAAGAGAAGAAATGTGTGTGGAGGAAGAGACAGTGTGTATGAGAGCAACAGGCCAGGAGACCACCCTGAGGACAGGAGGAGGGGCCACAGTGAGTTTATGTGACAAGAGACTGCAGGCTCTGCAGTTGCTGGGAAGATGTGTGGAATGGGTTGGGGCAGGGCCCAGAAATGGGCCTTTAGCTTCCGGAGGCACCGAAATTGGCAAGGACACCAGGAATGCTGACATAAGTATTGGGGTTCCCTGCAGTGTGGAATACCGACATGCAGAAGATTTTTGAGTTGAAAAGGATTCCATGCCCTCATCTGATGCCCCTTTTTTCTGCCCCAAAGATAAACCATAAAACTGAGAATGTTCTCTCCACAATCTGCCACTCGTGGAAGCAGCCATCAGAACCCCGTGAGCCAGGTGCTGCCCTCCATACTTGCAGGAAAAGAAAGCAGGCACAAAGGCCAAGAAGCATCAGCACACAGGCCTTGAGAAGTTCCACTCAAGTCCTTGCCACTGGGTTACGCCACGTCTTCATCCAGCCAGGATTCCATCCCCAGTGATCCACTTCCTTCACCTGACTTAGCGTAAGAGTTTTCCCAGGTCTTTGTTTCTCCAGACTCCCATGTCACATAAAACTTTGATTAATAGATGCGTCCCTTTTTCTCTTGTTATTCTGTCTATGGCCTTGAACCATGTGATGGGTCAGGACAATGTACTATTTTCTCTCTTCTGCTTAGATTTGTCAGTTTCCAATAGAAAATTTGCATTCTGTCTATAGCCTCTTTCTCAGGCTGGATTCCCTGTCAATTGACATTTTTAAATTTTATTTGTAATTGACAAATACTAGTTGCATATATTTAAAAATAATACAATATGAGGTTTGATATATGTTTATAATATGGAATAATTTAACCAGGCTAACAAGTCTATCATCACGTATATTTGGCTTTTTGTGGCAAAGTATTTAAAGCCTACTCTTTTGCAACTTTTAAATACATATTGCATTATTACATACTATAGTCACCATTTTGTCCAATAGAAATCACTAAAGTATATTCCTTCTGTCTAATTGAAAGCTTGGACCGTTTGACACGTGTCCGCCCACTCCTCCTGTCCCAGTCTCTGGTGATGAATCGTCTCAACTTCCAAGTTCAAGCTTTTTGGATTCCACACATAAGTGAGATCGTGTGGTACTTTCCTTTCTGTGCCTGGTCTATTTTTCTCAGCATAATGTCCTCCAAGGTCATCCATGTTGTCAAAAATAGAAGCCGCCCTCACAACTTCTCTCTCTCTTTCTCTCTCTCTCTCTCCCTCTCTTTTCCTTTTTCCTTTTTTTGTTGTACCATGAATTTAACCCATATTCTTCACACCGAGCTATATCCCAAGGCCTATTTATTTAGAGACAAGATCTTGGTAAGTCTCTACGTTATATAGGCTGGGCTTGAACTCGAGATCTTTCCGTGTCAGCCTCCCAGAGTGCTGGATTACAGGCATGTGCCACTGGTTCCAGATTTCTTTTCTTTTTAAGTCTCCCTAGCATTCTGTCACGCGTATCTAATACGCAGGTGGGTTGACGTCCCATTCATTTTCTGGCCATAGACGCTTAACGAGGCTCACACAGCTTGTCCATAGAGCTGTGGAATGAGCGTGGGACAGCATCACCATCTTCTTAATGTACTCATTTCGGTTGCCCTGGATATAGATCCAGACATGAGATTCTGGCTCACCAACGGGCTGTGTGGGCGCTGTGATCCCCCTTACTGTCATCTTTATCTGTTTCTGGATGAAGAGATAGGGCACAGAAACAAAGACAAAATTTACAGGACGCTAATGATTATTATGATTTAGTAGTCAGCAAAACATCCGAAAGCAACCTGGGATAACCACAGTGAGCCATCTGAAATGCAAATGACAGCAATTTCTGCCATTGCAGGCATGATTCTTTTGCTATTTCATGTATTTCCTACAACAAACGTGTGTGTTTATAACCAAGAAAGGTGTTTCTCAATTACTTGTGCATGCATAATTATGTGTCCCTCTGTGTCTGTCCTTTCGATTAGCGACTCATATATTGGACTGTGAAAAAAAATAGTATGCAGAAAAATCAAGCAGAAGGGAGGGAAAGGGTTAATGGTAGCATAAAAGGACCCGGAAGACTTAATATATTCAACCCTATGAGTATAGTGGAATTTGTTTATTCATTCCTGCTAATGGACATGGGATTGTTTCCAGTTTGGGGCTATTATGAATGAAATTGCTGTGAATAATTACATTCAAGCCTTTGTGTGGATAAATGCTTTTATTTCTCTAGAGTACCTACCTGAAAGAGGAATGTCTGAGTCAGACTGTTTGAGTAGGTCTGATTTTTTAATGAGCTGCTAAATTTGTGTGAAGTGGTTGCAATAATTTGACTCTGAAACAGTAGTGGGTACAGTGTATACGTGTTTTTGTTCCTCCCTTTTCACCAAGACTTGGTATTTTCAGTCTTTTTAACTGCAGGCATTCTTCTGAGTGTACAGTGTGGCCTTATCATAGCTTTCATTTGCATTTTCTTAATGAGTACTAATGCTGAGTATATTATTTGATTATTTGCCATCTGTTCAACTGGTACAGCATCTATTCACATTTTTTCCCCTCTCTCGGCTGAACAGCTTTGTGCCTGGGACATAGGCGGCTCCCCACCTCCTCAGGCCTCGAGCGAACCCTTCCCTCCCACCTTGCAGGCTATGGCTCTTGGCATCAGGAGCTCTTACCTAAGGACCAGACCATGAGGACAGCTAACACCCGAGGAAGGGTTTCTGGCTAAATTAGAGAAACACACCTTGGTAGGGAGGTAGATTGATGCTTCTCCCTCCTCTGCACAGGCTAATCCCAAAGTTCCCTCACAGCCTGTGTGAAAAGCCATGGGAGCTGAGTGACTGTGCCTGTCAACCCCCTGCTGGGGCTTCCCTCAGCTCCTGGCGGAGTGGATAGCAGCCAGTCCTGGAGTGGTCCCCGCCTCCTCCGTCCCAAGCTTCCCTCCTTCCCTCCCTTGGCTGAATCTCAGCCTCCTCCCCATAATGCATCAGCGCTTTAATCGTCACCTCGCCCTCTGTTTTCCAGAGAAACCAGGTTAAGAGGACCCTTCAAATTCCACAGTTTAAAAAAGAAAATGTGTATTTTTTTTATCACTCAAGTTAGCTTCTGCATCTGTCAAAAATAACACCACTATCCTATCACTCAAGATAAAAGCCCTGTGGTCATTTGCTATTGCTCATTTTTCCTTCTATTGGTAAAATTCAGGCTCTCAAGGGCGGGCCCCTGATGGCTTCGCAGGCACACAGTGCATCTCTCCATCGTGCACCGGATGCTGTTCCGGACCGGGCCTGGGAAAGCCCTATGTGGCTCAATTACTGTACAACCTTTTTGAGTTCTCACTGGGATCTGTGACTCCCACCTCCTTCCCATGATCTACCTCGCGCACTCTGCTAGCACGCAAAGCTGCGGTCACTTTCATGTCATTTTTTGAGAAATGCAGAAAGCATTTGTCCAACAATACAAGCAGCATAACTTTTAATGATGCCTCGTTGTCTATTAAAATATTTGAGCCTCTTTCTGGGTTTGAAGTTCCTTCAAATATCCAACATTCTACCTCAGTTCTCTCTCTCTCTCTCTCTCTCTCTCTCTCTCTCTCTCTCTCGTGTAGTCACAAGCCAAGTTATTTTTAACCACATTACCACTTCAATTTGGTTTTTGTGCCTGTTCCTCCTCTTATATATACATTTTTTTCTGGCTTCCAAACCCCAACTAGAAACAATCTCCTTCATAAGGTTTACCGTGAGACACTGAAAACACATTACTATTCATCATCCTGTGCCTTCCCTTATCTCATCTATAAAAATTAAATTGTTCAAGTACATATTGATTCATGTCACTCATAAATTGGTCTTTTAATTTTGTTTTCTGATTTAGGTCAAATCTTCTGACCACAGACACTATCATTCTTTTTCTGTAGCCTTAATTCTAACAGGGCCTAGAGTAGCTGCTCAAACTGCTTCTTTATTGATTGTTTCTCTGAAGAGGAGTGGTGCATTCATTATGACGGGAAGCGCCTGGGTTGAGAAGCTGGGCAGCATTGTCTGTATTCAACGACATGGGGAGCTCATGTCCGTGAACACGGTCAAGTACCTACTGTGCATACCATTCATCGAAGGTGCTCCAATGGTTGATGCCTGGTGATTGGAACCCTACTGTGGATACAGGAGGGACGGCACTCTGCCTCAGTCTGAGGAACCGGTGACATTTGGATATGCAGTCCCAGCACCAGGGATGTAAGTGGTGTTTCAGCTGTCTACGTCCAGGGCCATTTCAGACCCACATCAAATTTCACAGGCCAAAGCACTTGAATGCACAAAGCAAAATACATGAGTGGAGAGAGTGAGCGGTCGGTGTGGCCATAGTGGACAGTGAGAAGAGACAGAGACGTGAGTGGCTGGGCGCATTATTGGCTGTGGAGTGCACAGTCGTGTGAAAGAGATGGTTTTCATTCTATAGATAGTGGCGATTTTTTAAACAGTTGATTAATGTTAGTCTACTGTGGCTGCAAAAACAAAATATCATAAGATAGGTGGGTTAAATAATAAAAAAATTTACTTTTGCACAGTTCTGGCGGGTAGAATTCCGAGATGTCGTATTATAACTAAGCTTTCCATCTATATGAAATACCTGAGATGATTAACTTAGGAGAGAAAAAGGGGTTTTGGCTCATAGTTTTGGAGGTTCCAGCCCCCGTGATTGGGCTTTGGTTGAGGCAGCACAGGATGGCAGGAGAACGTGGCTGAGCAGGGCTATGAGCAGCCAGGAGGGGCCAGGAGAGAAATGAAAGCACCGGAATCCTGGACTCTATCTGAGGGCTTGCTTACAGTGACAGGGATTTGCACTGAGGCCCCCTTCCACTGGGCTCCCTGCACCCAACAGCACCACCCTGTGGACCACGCCTCCAGCAACAGACCTTTGTGAGCCGCTCAATATCCTTTCTACAACAGGCCTGCACTCTGAAATTAAAGTTGCCTGGGTTCCATTTGTCGTCTGCTAGTTAGAGTTGTGTGACCTTGCGAGTTTTTGGAAATCTACAAAGAAGCAACAACGTTAGTAGCTGACAGTTAGATGTGATGTATTGTTATCGTAGCTCATAAATCCCTAATCTCTACTACTGGCAACGGCTGAGTACCTTGAGGGTTAAATGTCTGTTGTTTTGAACACACAGATGTTAACATACATTTATTTCTGTTTTCCAAGAGGAGGAACTTTTATTTCTCTTGAGGATCTATTGAAGCAATCACCCAAGCATACATTATTCTTTGTAAGTGTATGTGATTAGCTCAGAAGAAAACAACAAATCAGAATTTAGTCTACCAGCTTTGCCAAATTTTATATTGAGAGAATGGCTTTGAATTTACAGGAAAAGGAATATTTGTGGAAAGAGTTTTCTCCCGTGTGGGAAATGTTAAGTGATCCAATTACACAGTCACATACATTTGTATTCAGCATCTGTATCTAGCTTCATTTGAAAATCAACCTCAAAATCCCAGAGTTTAATTTTGGGGTCCAAGCTTCATGCATATTTGTCTTTAGGAAACCGTTAGAGTTGTTACATTTGCAAAGAGGTAAATAATTGAGCTGAAATGAGGGTCGGGATTAAAATGCAAAAGAGCTTCTGCTTAAAAGCGCTCCTTCAGATCATCCTTGTGTTTCTGAGAGCCTGGATTCTTCTGGGGTAAAATCAGGAGAAGCGGGGAGGCCCTCCAGGTCAAGCGGCTCTTCGCTTGCATCAGAGGCTGCCTCCAAGGAGGGCACCTGAAATCACATTTCTCTGCCTTTCAATATTTAATAACAAATGTTTTGGTCTGATGACTCTTCAAATTAGAATCAGAGTCTTTCAGAGCTGGAAGAGGTCATAGAGATAATTTACAGCATTTAAAAATCAACCTCAAAATCCCAGAGTTTAATTTGGGAGTCCGAACTGCATTTGGATTTGTGTTAAGGGAAGTAATGGAATTGTTAGATGGTTGTTTTCCTAAGAAGAAATTAAGGCGTGCGTGTGGGTTACTCTGAGGAACACGATTCCTGTGCGCCACCAGCTAGTCATAGTTCAGCTCCTCAGAGAAAGCCAAATGTGGCGTTTGTCAGAGTCTGGTAGAAAGGCCAGCTTTCCGTCACATACACACCGGCTCTTAGTTTAGATAACAGCCCGACATCTGGCTGTCCAGCAAGCCTTGGAAGGATTTAAATACTCAAATGGCTTCTACATTCATCAAACAACCTTACTTTTTTGTCAGCCTCAGTGAAACAAATGGAGCTGAGGTGTGGATGCTTACAGCTGATGCGTATGTGGGTGTGCGTCTGCCCTGTGTGCAAAGCTTTCCAAAAAGCCTACCAACAAAGGCCAACACACCAGAAACGAGAGGAAACTATCCCCAGGAAAGCACGAGGAGGCATCGAAACAAAGATTGTGAGGGAAAGTTAGAGGAGGCAGAATCTACCTCTGTGCAGCAGAGGAGGAGCCTAACGTGCCCCAGCACTAAGGGACCCTTCTGTTAGGCAGTGGTGGACACAGGAACCTGAGCCATTCTTCCAGACCCTTACATTATCCACTGAACCATGTCACGCATCTCAAATTTAAATGAGCCACATGTGTCCCCAGGGCCTTGTTACCTGACATTCTGACTCTGCAAGAGAGAGGTGGGGCCAGAGATGCACAGGTATGGCAGCCCTGGGGTGCTGGTAGTGATCAGCTCATACTCTTAGCAGCTAGGGCCTGCCTTCTCTACCCTACATTCTACGAGCAGCTCTTGTTTACAGCTTACATATATGGTCTACACTCTCAATGTGCACAAAACCAAAAGTAAAAAATGCCCAGTACCTAATGTTCTCAAGAAGCGCAAGACCTCAGTTAGATCAGATTCTGAAGTTTACAGCTTTCATCTTAACGCCTCAGACTTCACTCTGTGCTGTTCAACCACTGGTGGCACAGCATGAGGGACTCAAGTCTGGGTTCGATTTTCACTTTCAAGACCTACTTTAGGGAAACTAGAAACTACTTCACACTAAGAAAATAATGGCTAATGGACGTTTGAGTTCAGATGCTGTTACGGTTTGGATCTGTGATGTCCCCCAGGTGCCTCCTATATTTAGATGTTGTGGAGTATCTGTGGAGAGGTAGGGCCTGTTCTGAAGGGATGGATCAATGGCACATGACCCAAGAGGGCCAGATCACTGGACATGACCTGACAGGTTGTATGGATATACGCTAGCTCCTTCCTTCTGGCCCACTATTCTTCCTGTTTTGATGTCATGAACAGCTTTTCCTCCTGTGGCGTCTGCCAAGTCTTGTCAAGTCCAGTCAACTCATGTCAAGTCCTACAAGGAAGGTAGCAGCATATATATATATATATATATATATATATATATATATATATATATATATATATACTTCTAGGTCCAGCCCCAGTGATCTGCCCCTTCTGGGTCCAGCCTCAGTGCTCCGCCCCTTCCAGGTGTAGTTCTGATCACCTACACACCTGTAATCCACCCCTCCAGACCAGGCCCCAATCTCCCAAGAGCACTTGGTTCCATAGATAATCCATAACATCCAAATACATGAGACTTTTGGAGGACGCTGCAGATCCAAGCCACGATAACTTTCCAACATGACTCAGTGTCGGTCGTTTGTGTCTCCTGAGTTGTTCAGCGCCTCTTTCATTTTGAATGATAAATGATGATACTTTTATTTCTAAATATTATTGTTGGGTTTGATGTGACAATTTCAATGCATTAAGAAATTCCTAGCAGATTAGTAGAGCGCAGATCTGGGTGTGTTTGGTAGGCCAGCAAAGGGAGGGAAGAGATGTACCCCGGTAGTGGGGGTGGTGCCAAAAGCAGGCCGGTAGCTTGGATGGTCTTGGGACCCTGCCTAGGCCTGGGATGATTGTAGGTAGAAGGCGGCTCGTACCCCAATAATCTCCTTTATTGAGATGGGCAGGAGTGGAGCCACGCCCTTGTATCCCAGGGCCCAGGATGGCCAGCAGCTCAGGTTTCATCATACCCAAATTCCTAATTTACCCCTGCTTCCAGACGCTTACCAGAAATCACATGGTCAGGTTTCAAAAGACCTGCCATGCAAGTTAGGCTAATTTCAGACCCCAAAATCCCTCCAATCAGTATATGACCCTTGCCCTTTACCCTGGCTGACCCATCTCCCTTAAGCTGCTTGTAGGTCTGGCCCCCCATGGACAATAAACGAGCTCTTACACTGATTCAGCCTCCCGGATGTGAGTCCCTCAGACTCATGCCACTTGAGACCTTGTCCCCCCAGACTTCACTGGTTCTTGATCGCTGGTGGCCAACGGCGGCCGGGGACTCCGGAGACCCCGACAGATGGTATAACAAGAGAAATAAGAAAGAAATGTGTCCAATTTTGTACATCTCCAATCATGTTTTGGGGGACAAGATTTCATTCTACATTCCAGGCTGGTCCTGAACTTACACTGCAGCCCAGGCTGGCGTTAAACTCACAGTCATTCTCCTGCCTCAGCCTTCCTAGCACTGGCATTCTGGGTGTGTGCTGCTGTGCCTGGATTCTTTGAGCTGGGAATCGAACTCAGGGCCTTGTGCTCACGAGGGAAACTCTTACTGCTGCTCTGCTCCTACAGCCCTCCGGTCTTCTTGCGTGGGTGGGCTCCTTGCTGCTGCTACCTTGGCCCTCTGCCTCCAGGTCTCCAACTTCTTCCACCTCTCCATTCAGACTCTCACTAGCATCTCTCAGGCGAGCTGCCAGGTCTTCTGCCTTGCATCTGTATGGTTTCTGTTTTCTTGAGCTCAGCATCTCCCGGACCTCCCAGCTCTCAATGTTGCTGATGGCCCTGTGGACTCTTCTACCTAGTGAATCCCCACGCACACTTACGCTTATGTTTCCTGTTGATTCTGTTTCTCTGGAGAGGCCTAATTCAAAAAAACCATCCCTGTAGACTCTTTCTCCAGTAGTTTTCAGGACATCTGAGTCTTTTTCTTTCTCTAGTACAGTGCCCAAAGTGATGGCTGTATGTTCCTTGCCAGCTCAGACCAACTGGACCCATGGGTGTGAATGAATCCAACCTTGTGGCAGCCTGTCTTGCCACCCCCTTGTCCTTCTTAGGTATGCTGGTGGCCTCTTGCTATTCTTGCCCATCACCCTCTCAAGTCCTCTCCTCAGAAGGTTGCTTTGGTTACTGGTGGTGTGTGCAACATAACTTTCACAACTCCATCGATGTGTTAATCTCTTACCTATTTTCTTAGGCCTGATGTAGTCTGAATGGGGATATCTTGAACGAACCTTAACTTTAATTATGAGCCTGAAACCCAGGAGAAGGAGTAAAAGCAACTCTTGAAGGAGGCTGTGATAAGTTTTCTCAGCCAGGCTCGATGGTGGGGCAGACAGCCTAGTACGAGCACGCGTGCTTCTCTGAGCTCTATGTCTCTAATCAGCAAGTGAGTTGGACCTCCCTTGAGTCAGGCCTCTCACTGCAGGGAAGGAGGGCTGCTTTGACTCTTCCTTCTAATTCTCTTACTTATGTATTTTCCCTTTAATTATTTATTCATGACTTTCAGTCTCTCATCATGCTTCTACAGGGCCTCCGTACAACTTAGCCATAACCGGGCAACTCTGCTGCCCTCATAGCGCTTATCTTTCAAGGGCCTGAGCCCCTTCTCTTGTCGGGTGTGCTACTCCCCACCGGGGTGTTTTTCAGGTCACTAACACAGAGCTCTGCAGCAACTGGGCTACTGCATCCTCCAAGTCTCCGAGGACCGCAGCCCACCCAGTGCCCTGTCTGCCATGTCCACTGGGTAGTGGGTAAGGAAACTCCTGGGCTTCTGTTCACCCTGTCTTCTCAGGCTCACCCTGGCACCACCTGTTAATTTGGATTTTCTGAAAAGCAGACATTAGGATGAGATCAGATATGTATTTGCTGAAGGATCATGAGAACAGGAACAGGCAGGGAAAGGTTTAGCATGACACCATGATAGAAGACCGGACAGAAGGAAGGGAAAAATGAGAATCAGCCCATGTGAAACCTCTGGGAAACCTTTCCTCTGGCTGAAGCACAGTTCTCCTGAGGACAGAGGTGTCTTGCACTCGTGCTATCAGCTGAGCTGTAGGCTGGCACAGACGTGAAGGGAACAAGAACCTTGGCACCAACTCCACAGGGTCCAGAGTGCCAGCAGCCATAAGTCCAATGTGCTTCCCATGTTGGTGCTGAGCTGTGCCTCCCCTTTGCCACCCACCATGACTCTAATTGGTTTCTGGTTAATAGATGGCTTTTACTGAGCATTTGTTACACTCTTGGCGTTTAGTGCTAAGAGCTTTTAGATGCATCTTCCCATTTAAGCTTCATGAGGGTAATGACTGTCTCCATTTTTCAAAACTGAACTGAAGCTTAGAGAGGTTAAATGATTCGTCAAAGGCCATAAAGAATTGGTCCTCTTAACAATCATTTTTATGCAACTTCCCTTTTTAAAAATGTGGATACAGTATATTGTCTGGTGTAATTTTAATTTTAGGTGTGCTCCAGGGACCTGTGTGTTAAAGGCTTGGTCCCCACCTTGGTGCGACTGGGAAATACCAGAACTTTTAAGAGGTGGGGCCTAGTGGAAGATTTGAGGTTATTGGGGAATGACCTCAAAGGGGATTTGGGGACTCCCAGCGTCTTCTTTTTTCACTTCCCAGCCACGAAATGAATGATTTTGCTCTACCCTGTGCCACCTGCTATGATGTGTTCCCTCATCACACACAAAAAATACCAACCGACCCTGGACTGAAACCTCCTAAACTGTGAACCAAAGTAAACTTTTCCTCTTTATTAGGCAGACTATTTCAGGTATTTATCCCAGTAGCAGAAAGCTGTCGGTAACACCTTTCTTGAACATATATTCTGCTTCTGAGGATTCACCACATTCCTGGTCTGTAGTTATGAACCATAGAGTGGGGGCCCTACCTTCCCAGGCTGCCCGTGGGAGAAACAAATGTGTGGACTCAGAATTATCATACGGCTTGTACACTGCATGAGAAAGACTCTCTAGATGTCATGTAAGGGCTCCAAGAAAATGTGATATTGAAACTATGGCCAGGGATTGAGAGCATTTTTCCAGGTAAGAAATGGTGAATGAAAGAGAATAACAGGTGAGAGAGGAAACATGATTTGCAGTTGCCTGTGGGCCAGAGAAAGCCACATGACCTGCAGGTGCCTGTGGGCCACAGAAAGCCACATGATCTGAAGGTGCTTATGAGCCACAGAAAGCATATGCCTTCAAGGTAACTTAGGGAAAATGGGTATCAGTGTAAGTAGACAGGAGTTCTGAATGGTTTGTAACTCAACGTTTTGTCCTAGAGAACAGGCATAGGAGTGGAGCAATCAGCAGATGAAAACGCATCTCATATTCTCAAAATGGATGTGTTAAATAGCATAAAATTGCTACATGTAGTAGAAATAGAGATTTCAATTAAGCCCTGCAGAACTGAAGTGTATTACACATTGTTAAGCTTTTAAACTCTATTTGGTCAATACAGGAATTTGCTGGTGGAGATCTCACTCTTCCAAGTGCCCCCCATACTCCTGCAGGCTGTCATCTCCACGGCATTCCAAAGTGTGTGTCCCTCCCTAACTCAGGATAGTCATTTCCTGTTGGTCCACACAGAGAAACAGGCTTGACACCTTGATCTTTGAGGTCCTTCAAAGGAAAGCGATTACTGGTTAGAGTGACACGAAGAGACAGTGATTCTTTTGTGAAGGCTGGACAGTGCTATTAAAAACAACAATTTCAGGGCACCAGAAATTGACAGAAAGCAGTGACAATGCTGGCCACAAAGTCAAGGGCTGTGCTACCGTGAAGGGTAAGATTCACTGGGCTGAGCACAAAAATCTGTGGATTGTTAGGGAATAGTGGCAGAATTTTACCTAAGTGAGAAACAACTCATTGTATTAGTTAGGGTTCTAGGAGAGGCAGAATTGACAAAGATTATAAGGGGATTTATCTGGAGGGCCTACAGTCCGAGGAGAGAGACAGACCAAGATGGCAGCCTGTGCTTGTGAGCTGGAGAGTCCGATGACTGCTCAGCTGTGAGGTAGAACACCCTTCCAGGACAGCAGGACAGCTGGTGTGAGTCTGCTGCAGATCTTGATCGTTCAAAGAACAACGGCAAAGACCAGAGCCTGGACTGAATCTGTGCTGAAGATCAGCCATCTGGAAGGCCAGAGCTTTCCCAGGAAGAGTTGTAACAGTCCTTTCTCTTCCTTCCTTTTATTTAATCGGAGCTGCCAGGTGGGACGCCCACATCCGGGGTGGGTGTTCTTCCCGCATTTGCTGTCCCACACGTCACTCACAAATACCTATAGGCTCTACTTTGGGTGTTTCCTAATCCCTAAAAGGTGACGTTATTTCTTCAAAGGTCACACTCATCAGTTAGTGAAATGATAAATACACAAAGTGTGATCAAAATATATGGTGAAAGTTTAATTTTTTTGAAAAAATGTATTAAAATACAATAACCTCACCTTGTTATTAAACCTCTAAAAGTACTCCAGTTCCCTTCAAACACAGCTGCACCATCATTGATGCCATTTTCTGAAAGTTGCATGCTCAAGACTGCAGTGGCTGCTGCCGCCCACCCATGCAGCAGAAAGGCAGGCTTACGAAGGTATGATGGTGTGTCCTCGGCCACTTCACTCACCAGGGATGGCACTGTTTGACTTCTGGGCCTTCTACATTGCCAGAAATGTCCACAGAAAGGAAATTGAGTCAAATCAGGACCCCGAGGCAACCATGACAGCACTGGTAAAGACAGAAGAGAATTTCTGGAACTCCTTCAAAAAGCAGCAAGAACGTTGGGACAAGTATGGTTGAAACGAGGGGAGGTTTTTGAGAAGGGATATTGGTAATGAAACTTTGAACATTTACTTTCTTTTCCCAACACACCTCATATATGTGTGTAGGGAAATATTGTACATAGTAGTGCAGAGAAAGGGACTGCTGACGCCACGTTACAAGAAAGAGAAAAATAAAACTAAGTAATAGAAGCAAGGGGGTAGGTTGCACGAATCTATCCATATGAAATATCCAGAAAACAAATACTGATCGATAGACACAGGCAGAGTCCGTGGTTGCCTAGGGTGGGGGTCAAGGACTGAATGCAAACAGGCAGGGACACGCCCTTTTGGGGTGATGGGAGGGTTTGAAGATCGCATACCTTCCCTAAAGCTGTGCAGATTTCACACCCAAAGTATTGTAGTATGCAAACTATTCCTCAGTCCAGCTGTTTAACAACATTTTCCAAAATCTTGCTCCTTTGTGCCCATCAGATACCCTGCTACCATCCATGTCCCCACTAGCAGAGCCTTTGGCCAACCTGTCCTCTCTACAGTTAGTGCTCTTTCTCACCCACACCTGGAGCCCACTCAGCTTTTCAGCACCTGGGCTCTGCAGGTGCTGCCATCACCGCCCTGCTGAGCACAGTGGGGGCTGCTAACCACTCATCTGCAAGAAGCCCTCTGAGTGCCCCAGTGGGTAAAGACAGATTGTCATTTTCTTTTCTTCAAAAACTTCACATAATTCAGCCCAAATCCATGACTTTGCTGAGCCTTGTTGGACTTGTCAAGTTTCTGGCGGTGTACAACTAACAATAGCTTAACAGGTTTTAAAGTTGTTCCCTACCAATTTCATTTGACTCATTTGACAGATTGAATGAAAAGCATGCTATGCACTGGATGCTTTAAGGAGCGATAGAGAAATAGCGTTCTTACTGTACAGAACATATGGTATGAATCGGTGCAGTTCATCAGTATTAGTTATACTGTCCCCTTGGTATAGTGCAGTTAGTTCTTTGAGTGATTTTTTACATTATGCCTTTTTTCATTACCTCAAATACTGTCCTTCATGCAACATGGGCAAGTGGTAGGTGCTGACGTAATGTTTGTGTATTGCTCGTTCAGAGATGAAGTAGTAATTACACGTATTGATCAGTGAGACCTTGCTTTATGCAAGCTTCTGGTCCAGTTAATGCACATGATGTCATTTATTTGAAATTTGCAATATTTGAAATTGTGTCATTTCTACTTTTATAGATGAGAAATCTGTGTTTAAAAAGAGTCAAGTAGCTTTCCCTGAATCCCTTAGGTAATAAACAGTGGGAACAAGCCCGTCTCATTCCAAAACCATATGCTGTTGCCAGGGCGCAGTTCTATTTATCTCCTGGTAGTTATATCCACACCTTCTTTTGAAGTCATCAACAGCCTGGGCTTTTATCTTTGAAATGGTAAGCACTTCAATGCTAGAATTAACTGTTTGGGACAATACTTCATGAGTTTCTCATGTCTCTGCACGTCCTTTACAGATGGACACGTTGTTATAAGCTACCTCTGCAAGGATTATTATGTAGCAAGCAGCCTTGGAAAATGGAGCAAATGTCCTCTTGGGATTAGGTGGCAGGCTTATTTATTGTCCAGTAGAACCAAGGTAGTTTTTCTTTTCAGATTTGTTGTGAACCACTCTGAAATATTGGGATTTCAAGATTTCTCAGCTGGTCAGTCTTCCTCCATATTGTTGGTACTGGGGTTCAGTGGGAAACACCGACACATGACATTCGAGCTGCTTACTTTGCCTGTTGGGCACTGATCTAAGAGTCACGTGTCTTCTGAAGCAGGGCCCTGAAGCCCTGGCCGTGACCCACGCTGGCTCTTGGCCAGTTAGGAACCCAGGCTGCAGACTGGGAGGTGGGTTGCCAGTAAGCAAGCATAGCCTCCTCTGCATTTACAGCCACGCCCCACCACTCACATTACCACCTGAACTTCACCTCCTGTCATATCAGCAACATTCGGTTCTTATAGGCAATAAACTCCACCATTAACCTCTCATGGCGGGACCTAGGTTGCATGCTCCTTTGTAAGAACCTAATGCCTGATGATCTGGGGTGGAGCTGAGGTGGTGGTGCCAGTGCTGGGAATTTGCTGCAAATATAGATTAACATGAGCAGAGGGTTTTGACTACATTGACTTCCATCAACCCCAGAAGGGACCAGCTAGTTGTAGGAAAGTGACTTCACAGCTCCCACTAATGGTGCATTATGTTGACTTGTATAATTATTTCATTTTGTATTGCAATGCAGTAATAATGGAAGTACAATATGTAAACATGTAATGCACTCGAATCACCCTGAAACCACCAACCCCACATGGTCCATAGAAAAAATCATCTTCCATAAAACTGGGCCCTGATGTCAAAAAGGTAGGGGACTGCTCTTCTGTGGTGCTGTGGCAAGCTGTCTTGTCACCTGCAACCGAGCAAAGACCCACACCCTTCGGAGTTGCACTCCCCCTTTATTCGTGGGACCTGCTAGGCCTTGTGCCTCCAGGTGACACACTGCCTCCCGTTCTCCTCAGATGCATCTTAAGATACTTGAACTTTGCGTCACCTGTTTTGGTACCTTTCCTTCCTCTCTGTTACGCTCTCCTTTGCCTCTCCCTGCATTTTAACTATGGAAATTAAATCTGTCATTCACACTTTAAGGAGAAATAAATGTGTTGTCTCTCTGTAAAGATATTTGCATTTTCAGACACACACACACACACACACACACACACACACACACACTTAGGGCCCCTGCTTTAGAAGTCACATGACTCATATATGAAGACTTTGTTGTCAGGAATGATAATTTAGGAACTTTTAATAAGGGAGCAGGGAAAAATTTATTTGTATCAAGTGCTTTAACAGCTGGCCTACACCCCCAGCTCTCTTGTCATTTCTGAACTCAATGATTTTCAGCTCTGAGTACATATCAGGAAAGTCTTGGATCTACTCCAAGTTTTAATCTATGCATATCCATGGATTCAACTAATTGCTTATGAGAAATATTTGGGAAAATGTTTCATCTATATTGAGCATGTAGAGATTTCTTCTTGTTATTATTCTCTAAACAGTATACTATAAGAATGATTTATTGTGATGTATTAAATATTAAATATTTACAGAGA
This sequence comes from Ctenodactylus gundi, assembly GCA_004027205.1. NCBI lineage: Eukaryota > Metazoa > Chordata > Mammalia > Rodentia > Ctenodactylidae > Ctenodactylus > Ctenodactylus gundi. The sequence continues at coordinate 287,016 of PVKB01001510.1, forward strand.
TGATGTAAAGCATATGAGAAGATATGCATAGGTTTTATCAGATATGATGCCATTTTATATTTAATGAACTAGAGCACCTACAAATTTGGGCCTCTGTATGCAGGGGTCCTAGAACAAATCTCCCCCGGATGCTGAAGGATGATTGAAAACACGTTTAACAATTTCATTACTTAGGCTAAATAAAGCTAATTGTTGTCATACAGACTTTGGAGATTCAGTAGCCTAGGAGAAGTAGTTCTCTTATTTTTGTCAAGACTAATATGTGCTTTACAGAAAATCTGCTCCACGGCCCTTCCTTTCTGCTGGCAGAAGAAGGGATTCCCCACCAAGGCATAAGCACTTGATCCAAAATTGACGTCCATCCCCCCCATTCCTCCTCTATTGGCTAACTCTCAGTCACATGACCACATCTAAATGCAAGGGTCTTTAGCAAATGTAGCTTTGCCACATGCCAGGAAGAAAACAGGTTTTATTAACCATGTAGCAATCTCTGCTCAGAATTTGTACCCTTTGTTCCAGAATAGACCGTAACCTTGGATATTTCTGACAAATGCTTATGAATAATTCACTTTGACACAGTAGGCAGATGCCATATGCTATCTTCGATCTGCACTTAGGTTGCTTCTGTTCTCATAGTAAAATAATAATAGCTTACACTTTTTCACACTGCATTAAATTTAAAACTGCACTTTGCAAGAAATCAGTACAGTATGATGCATTTTGTAACCGGGGAGTGTGTGCACAGAAGACGTCTGGAAGGAAAGCATCGAAACGCTAGCCATGGTGACTCCTCTGAAAATAGAAATCATTTTCCCTCTTGTACGTTTTCCTGTATTTTCTGTAAAGTTTTGGAATAAGCAAATCATAATTTCATTATTCAAAAAGAAAATCCAATTTCTATTAAAAGCCACAGGGGTAGCACGTGGCACCTCCACGGGCCGCTTTATCGGCCCTGTGGGCTCAGGACAGCAAGCATGCCTTGTCTTGTGCCCGTTTTGCAGTTGAGGGAACTGAAGCTCTTTCAGAGCAAGAGCGCTTAGCCAGAGGCACTGATCTGGGACTCAGACCAAGGTCATAAATTGAACAGCATGTTGGCTTCCACGGACTAACAGTGAAGTGTATTATGGACCAGGTCCTGGTATTCAAAGAGAAATACACACAGAAACTTTTCTGGGAGATTTTTCCGGAGCTTCCATTAGAAAAATAGAGAAGTTTCCCTGTCCTACAAAATGACACGGAAGCAGGACTGGGGAAGGGCTGAGTGATTTTAGGTGGTTAGAGGTGAGGGCTTTTTGACAAAGAAATTACAGTGTAGAATCACCTTTTTGCCTCCATCCCTGGGCACAAAGTTTGCCCTCTGGGCCCTTGTGGCTCTTTGCGCATGACAAGAAGAGAAAAGCTGCCAGGGCATCTTGTCTGTGCCACATCGGATCCAGATGGCTCTGCACACTCCAGTTTTAGTCCTGTTTTGTTTTCACCTCTCAGGGTAAAAAAGAACAGTCTGTTACACTGCTGCAGAGAAATTTCTGGAGTGAACTCTGCACCACCGTGACGGCGCAGGAATGACGAAGTTGCCATAGTGTCAGTGTGCTACTTAGCCTTCTGTAATGGTCACAGCCCTCTGCATCCCCAACCTGCTGGGTGGTGGGCAGTGGTCTATTTCAGGAGCACCTGGTTGAGACTAGAGAGGAGACACTTCACAGTGTACCACAAACCAGGAGTGTCATTACCGAAGTTTACTAACATCCTGGAAGGCAGAGGGAAAGATACACCTTCTCTAGAACCAGCTTGTGGAGTGGACTGGTCACTAGTCATTGTGTGATCCCACTGGCATGTCCAATCTGAAGATAGTGACAGGTGAGTTTAGTGCTAAAGAAGCAAATCCAGTGACATCCAGGTTTATCTCAGCATCCCCCAGCTCGTGTGCCCTTTTCCCTCCCTTTAGCCTTCCCTAACATTGCCGCATTGTGGCAGGGGGTGGCAGAAGGGATGTTATTTTGGGTGACAGAGTAATTCTGGTCATCAGAGAGCTCAAGCTAGTGTTTCACCACAGCTACCTGAGAGTCCACACGTCATGTGTGAAAATGAGGAGACCAGAGCTTCACTTTCATGTGCTCACAAGCTCTAGCTGAGCAGACACTCAATGGGGGAAGTCTTCGGGACCAAGGGACCAACCTGAGTGCCACCGAAAGCAAGCTAAATGCATGTCCTACCCTCCACATAGGATGTGGTGGTTTGGACTCAACTTCTGAGCCCGAGCTTGACAATTGTGGAAGGTACTCCAGATCATGTGTACTCAAGCTCATTAATTGTCAAAATTTAAAGGAGCTTCAGTAGAAAAATCATCTCCCAAGAAAAAAGGAATCAAAACAGCTATGTGCAAGCCAAGATTGTTTCAGAGCCTGTCACCGTAGCCACTTGCGGAGTTACATAACTTATTTTCTCAATGATTTGCAGGTCTGTCATTAAGCTGGGGTGCAAAGAAGAGAAGAATTGTGGTATGGTCTAATTTCCAGAGGAGAAATTCCGGGCAGATGTGCAAGCCAGATGTTGCAGAGCGGAGGCAGCTCCCAGGCATATTGATGGAAGGTTGTTACGTTTTGTTATTCCAAAACCTCTGTTTGTGGAATCAAGAGGATGTGACCTGCTTCAATGATGGAGCACACATTGCAGAGGGTTAGACCTGGCCCTGAGGCACACCAAGATAAGGAAGCATAGTGGTGCATGTCTGTACTCCCAGCAACTCAAGAGGCTGAGGCAAGAGGCTTGCCATGAGTCCAAGGCCAGCCTGGGCTCCACAGTGAGTGCAGGACCACACTGGACTACAGAGTGAAACCCTGCCTCAAAAAATATGATGATGATATCAATATGCAAGAAGGAAAAGGCCATAAAAGAAAATTATACTATTTTCAACAAATGGTGCTGGAACAAATGCATTTCAATATACAAACAAATTTAGATATGTCCTTTACAAATATTACCTCAAAATGAATGAGAATACTAAATTCAAAATTATAAAACTAGAAGATAATATATGAAAAAAATCTAGAGGACTATGGGTATGGTAATGACCTTTTGATACAACACCAAAGATATTATTCATGGGAAAAACAATTTAGAAAGAGGACTTCTAGGGTTTGGCTGAGTGTTCCCCAAAACATCTGTGTTGCAGGCCTGCTTTCCAGCCAATCCAGCTGTCTCGAGGTGGCAGAGCATTGAGAGGTAGGGACGAGGAAGGATGCTTTGTGTCACCGGGGACACGTCCTCAGGGCATCATGACCTCTGCTCTTTTCCTCTTCCGCCTTCTTTTTTGTCACAAGAATAAGGCGAATAGCTGTCTGCTCCACCGTGCTTGGGCTCCACATCCCTTTAAAGCTGTGGGCCAAAGTCAACCCTTTCTTTTATTAAGTCATTTATCTCAGGCACTTGGGACAGCAAGAGAAAGCTGAATAATACATGAATGTAATTAAAATTAAAAACTGTAGAGACACTTAGGCACACCCACTTCTCCTTTGACGTGGTTCTCCGAAAGAGAAGGCAGAAGGGAGGAAGAGGGAAAGATAGAAAGCACCGATGGGATGGGAGATAGAGTGACTGAAAGAAGGTGGCGCTGGAGGCAGAGGGGCGTGTCTTCGGGACAAAGCCGTCTCTTCTGTCACGCTTCAGGGGGGGCTGGTGTCTGGAACCTGCTGAAGACCCCGTTTGTTGGCTAGAACTGTTCGCTGACGTGGGCAGGAACCCCTTGTCTCCAGTGGGCGCTAAGATCTTCATGGCCATCAGCTCCACGGTGCAGTCTAGACACATGAAGACTGGACATTGTCCATGAAGGTCCTCCGGAGTATTCTGATCTCATTTGCTTCAAACATTAATGCTTTACTCTAATTCAAGGCAATTTTGATAAAAGTAGGTTGCAAGTTTTTCATTTAGAAGGTATTATTGCAAATGTTTCATTTAAAAGATACAATTGCATGATTTTATAAATTCCATCTTGGTCCTCCTATTTTTATTTATTTATTTATTTATTGTTGTTGCTGCTATCTTAGATTCAAAACTCAATTTGTTTTCTGGCAGTTTTACAACATTCTAGAGTTCTGATAATTGGTATTTTCTTTCACGGTGGAGTTTCCTGCAGGTGCTTCCCTAAAAGGCATTTTGGCTGTGTCTAAACTGAGCGGATTATTTGAGCACGGGTTTTTTTAAAAAAAATAGTTTTACTTGCATAATCTATAAAACTAGTTATCAGTTGTAATAAAAGAAAAGAGATTTCCCTGCTTTTGTAGTAATGTGAATTTTAGGGACATTTTACCAGGAAGCCTGTCTCCTAAGACAACCGGCGGATGACGAAGGGTCTCATCCTTCTCCAAAAACCAAAAGCCCACCGAGAAAAGCTCGGAAGAAGGTGAATGTCCGTAGGAGGCAAGTGCAAGATGAAAACAGTGCTAAGCTTGGCTACGCAGGCCTGTAACCTCAGCACAGTGGGAGACTAAGGCAGGAGGACCACAGTTCAAGCTGAGCCTGAGCAACTCAGTAACTTAGAGAGGCCTGGCCTCGAAATCAACATGGGAAATGGGTCAAGGATGCAGCATAGTGAGAAGGCCCCGGGTTCGACCCACAACACAACACAATACAATACGAAACAACACAACGCAAAATAAAACAACACCTAGCAGTAAGTAGGGAGAAGATGAAGAAATAAAAGAAAACGCCAGTGTGTCCTGGCACGTAAAATCTTAATGAGCCTTCAGCAGACAGGATGAGGACTTTACTCAACTTTAATGCCCCTGGGATCTTCAAAATCACCTGATCTGACCAACCATCTCCACGGATATATGTCCTCCAGGATATATGGCTCCCAAATGAACAGAACGTGTTCTATTTTTTATAAAGCTGCCTTATGTTTTTCTGTTAAATTGCTAAGTGGGGAACCCCACTCCAGCATCCAAATTTGATACCAAATTCCCCACTGGCAGAGAGCTGGAATCTTGCCAGGCAGCCCATTCCTTTCTTGGGAAACTCGGCCATATGGATAGATTCTTATGATTGAGTACAGCTGTTTCCCCTTGAAATTTCAACTCAGTAACTCTTGTTCTGTACAGGCAACTGTGCAATGTGGGTTCCATCTTCATTTCACCAGAGGATTTTCATCTCGCAGGTCTGGTCCCATCATGGGGTGAATGAAACACCCTGACAAGCACTGATCTTTTCTCTCCATGGTTTTGTCTTCCTAAGGACATTCCGTATTTGCAAACAGAACGTAGGTGTGTACCTTTGCAGATTTGCCTCTTTCATACAATAATCAGTTTAAGTTTCCCTCACGTCTTCTCATGGCTCGAGAGCTTATTCCTTTTTAGCACTGAATAATATTCCATTGTCTGGATGGACCACAGTTTATCCATTCACTGAAAACAGCGAAAACTGAAATCTAATTTGTCTACTTTTTCCTCTCATATGAAGGTCTGAATAAGACCTTATTGTTATGTGGTGAATAAGATTTCTCTAAATTGCATTGTTTTTAAAAACTGAATTATGTTGTGGTGAATGAAAAAGAATTTTCTAATACCTTTAATATTAGTTCTAATATATTTAGAGGCATGAATAGAGTTGAAAATTTTTTTCTTCTCATGAAAACCTGTAAGGTTGATTTTGTTTCATTTCAACAAGGCATAATAAAGCCTCCAGAGATATAGACAAGTAAAAATCATCTTATTAATTTGTTAATGTGGATATAGCAGTGTGTAGTCTTCTTAATTTTATTTTATATCTTTGCTTAAATTTGTTTTGCCAACAACTTCCTCATGTGCTCTCTTGGTATCAACGGTACCAGATGGAAGGGGAGCTTGGATCCAGGCAGTGACTAGCTTCTCCTCATACACGTCAAACATCACAAGCTGTTGTCTCAATTTGCAGACCCTTCCCTGCTTTATCAGCTTAATGACACAGCTGGAGCCTCCCCTCCCCCCTAGGCCATGGTGGTCATTGTCATTCTGCTATTTCCAGAATTACCGTTAAATTAAACACTTTGGGGAAATATTTCCAAACTGGAAAAGTTTGCAAAAGGAAAAAACAATACAAGAGCCTCAGGGATGGCTCAATGGTAGAAAGCTTGCCTCACATCCGGGAGGCCGTGGGTTCAACTCTCAGCACAGCATAAACAAAACTCCTGGTATGCTTTGCTCAGGCTCTTGTGTCATTTGTTGGCCATGAGTTTTTGTCATTTCTCACTCACTCTGCTATCTATCTCTTTCTTCATTTATGACGTTGTCTCAGTTACTTTTCCATTGCTGTGACTCAATACCCGGCATTTACAAATTTAGGGGAGGAAAGGTTTATTTTGGCTCAGGGTTTCATAAGGTCACAAGGGCAGCCGGCAGCCATGGAAGTACATGGCAGAGACAGAGGTGGAGGCAGCTTCTCACGACGTCACAGACAGGAAGCCAAGTCAAGACAAACTGAGACTAGTCCTCTGAGGAAGGCAGGAAGCAGCTTAGTATCCTTCCAGGTCTCATCCCAGTGACCAGCCCCTCCTGGATCCAGGTGTGGAAGGTGTGGTAAGCCCTCACTACACACCTGTAATCCAACTTACATGCCTGTGACCCACCCCTCCAGACCAGGCCCCAGTCTCCTAACAGCATACGGTTCTGTAGACAATCTAGAACTTTCAAATACATGAGACTTTTGGGGGCATTTCAGATCCAAACCACAATAGACATTCACTCACATGCCACAGTGCTGTTATCATTGATATATTCTTATCTAGTTTTCAGTGCATATTCTAATTTGCCAGCTTGCCTCATATCTATTACAGAATAATTGTTCCTCCAGTGCAGGATCTGGTGTAGAGACATGTATTGTTCTTAGCTTCCATGATTCACCAGCCTCCTTAATCAGAAATATTTTCACAGCCTTTCTTTTCTTTCATGACATTGACAGTTTTTATGAATAAATACCTTCCAAAATTCCTCCCTTTTATTAATAGCATGTTGAGGAGATGGCTTCTGTCATGTTGTTTCATTACTCACCTATGACTCTGCACTCAGGGCCAGATGCGGCCTTCTAAGGACAGCGCAGCTGGAAGCTCACGCTATTTCTCCGCTCCAACATCACTGGCTGGTACTACGAGTCGGTCAGTCTTTATCAGTTCTTATGCCTAACTCGTCTGAGCTGGTGGCTAACTTTCATTTTCTTTAAAGTATTTCTAGGCTATAGGTTTACATAACACATTGGAGCTTTCATTTCTAAGTTTTCATTTCTTAAAATCAAGATCGCCCACGTTCATAGCCTCCGGTTTATAATACATGACACATATTCCAAGAATATCTCTTTCAAGATTCCATTTTTTATAACAAATAACATCCAACTTTTCCTACACTCGTGTCAAAGTTCAAAACCAGTTCATTTATTGTTTTTTCTATTGTTTGAAAATAAATCAGTTCACTTAGCTTTTCTCAAAGATATATTAGCAAATTAGTGGCTGCAGTGTGCTGCCTGTCTCAGGCTGCCTCTCACACATTTATAGATTTTCACAGCGGGCTCCAACTCACTTCCTGTTTCTTCGGTAGCTTCTTTCATCTCAGATTTCCCTGCCTCAGCTTCTGCGATAAGAAAATCTGTTCTCTTGTCGTTTCTCTGAACTCCAGCTCACTCTGCTTTCCTTGCAAACTTCAGGCAAAACTAACTCTTTGTAAGTCATTTTTTAAATGATGTGTTTCATTTCCTGTGTGTCTTATTTTTTCCTGCTCAATTCTGGCTTCATTTTTTTAATCTCTTTTTTTTCTTTCCCGCCATTCTGTCAAACACTACATAACAAAACATCCTCCATCTCTTTCCTGAAGGTCTTTGCTGCTGGTAGTTTCTTTTGATAAGACCCCAGTAGATTTACCTGTGTCTGTTTGATTAGATGCAGTATGATAGCAGAAATAAAAACCTAGAATATGATAAGAGGGAAAAAAATACTCTTTTTAAGCCTTAGAGTTCTCATCAAGGCAATGAGCTCTTTAAAGTCAAAAGTCCTAGTGGTTTTTAAGCAGGAGTTTTGTTAGAATATATGTAAAATGCTTGGCATAATTATTTGCATCTAATAAATATTTAATACATGTAAGGATATAATTTTACCAACATCATATTTCCTTTTATTCTGAATTTCAGCAAGTCTACTATACCTAATTTTATGCATTTGTCTTTTTCAAAGTGGCTGTTTAGAATGATTTTCTTTATTAGATCACACCAAGAAATGATTTCTTAAGCCACGTCTGTAGCAAATTTGGGGCAGTTTGGGGTGGTTTGGAGAGCTATAGTTCTATGTGTTCTCTTAATCATTAAGTATCTAGTACATGGGAAAATCCATACTTACAATGACACGATTCCATCTAAAACTTCCAGGAATATCACCAGACACCAACCCTACATGCCAACATGGCTGGCAGTGCTCATTTGTTATCATGGTGTTGACTAGGTCATAGTATTCTCTACAGATGTGCTATTGGTAGGATCATGTATGTCCCCCAAAGGCCCATGTGTTGAAGGCTGGGATCCCGGGATGCTGCTGTTGGAAATGGTGGAGCCCATAGGAAGGAGGTCATCGAGTTGCTGGGGATGTACTCTCCAACAGCATATTAAGACCCAGGTGCCTTGTTCCTCTCCTAACTTCTCAGTGTCACAGGTCAGGCACTCCTTCCATGATGCACTGCTTAACAGCAATTAGGCCAAAACACCACGAACTGAAACCTCTGAAACCAGAAGCCAGAATTATCTTTTTAAAAAGCTGATTACTTCAGTTATTTTTGTTACAGTGACAGAAAGCCAATTAACACATTCTACCCCCCAAATTCTGAAGCTGTTGAGCAGAGCCTCTAATTTTGGCCTGTCCTTGAAATTCATTATGACATCTTTCATATTCATTTTGTCCTCTCCAGCAGAGAATCAAAGTTCACTAGTAAAGAAGTAATTATGGAATAAAAGACCTAGCCGAGTCCCAACTGCTGTGGAGCTTTTATTCTAGCTTGTGAGTAGGAATAAAAAAGTAAACATGGCAAATTACACATTTACAAAAATATGCATGTTATTGCTACTAAAATAAATAATGCAGCCAAGAGCAAGACTAGGGACTCTAGGGCCTAGAATTTTAAAAAATATCATGAGAAAATGACGTTTAACCAGGATGTGAAGGACACAGGAGGAGATGCGCACATTGGTGGCGTAACTCCTCTTGGCTCAGCCAAAGAAGGCCACAAGCACCAGCGGGAGGGGACAGAGGGCACAGGCACCTGGAAGGAAGGGGCAGAGGGCACAGGGCTGGTGGGGAGGCTGGTGTTGCTGCAGTTGAGGTTTAAGGGGGAAGGTATTGGGACAGAGGCCAGAGGCAGCGAGAAGCACAGTATACAGGGCTGGTAGGCAACTGAGGACTCTGGGCTTTTGTCTGAGTGATCTGAAACAGCTGGAAAATTCTAAGGAGAAAAATGAAACATTCCGGCATAGGATTTGAAAAGATTACTTTGGCTGCTGTGTGTTAGAACACGTTTCTTCCTTTGCTGTCCTTCCTGTTATACTTTCTTTCATTTTCAGGTCGCTTTCTTTTATTCCTTCCACTTTGTTTATCCAAGCTCTTTTTCTGCTCTGTTTCACTGGCGTGCTCTGTATGTGAGCTAATGTTTGTCCCTTCTCCGCCTCGGGCGGTTAGCAGTGCTTCCTCACAGGTGGACTTCGTTGCCTGGGGTTCCCCAGAGCTGGCGGCTGGTTCACGTTAGACTCTCTTGTGACCCTCTGAGCTAACAGGAAGCAGCTGCCCTCACCGTCCAACCACAGCTGCAATCAGGACTCCGTGTCATTGTCATTGTCATCTCTAACACCAAGAAACCAACTGTGTTTCCAAATGGCCAATATCTTCACACGTCACAGAAATAGTTGATACAGGAAGACAGGAATTACTGTCCAAGTCTAATCTTCTAGTTTTTCCTAACATGACAAAATTATCTTATGTGTGTATGTAGGAAAGCGTTATATAAACTTTGGGTTTGGAGAACAATTGAATGGAACACACAGATTTCTGTAGCCTCGCTTTACTGCATATGTAATTTCTCCTACTCTCAACAACTTGTGTGAGTGTGGCTCATGCGCTGAAATGGAAGAGCCAGCGTTGATGTATTAGTTTTAGCTGGTTTGTGTCATTAGGCCTCACCTTTGTGTAGTTATATGAAGGGCTTTTCTAAGTGGACAATTTCTTTCTCAATCTCGTTCTCAGTGCTGGGACAGAATACCCAGTATCTACAACCTAAGGGAAGAAAAATTAATTTTCACTCACAGTTTCAGAAGGTCATGGTCCATTCATAGGTGGGCAGCTGGAAAATGGTGTAATCACACAACAGTTGTGGGGCTGCAGAAGAGATCTGCACAGCATGGCAGCCAATCTGAGAGGATGAGCAGACCCAGCCCATGCCCTTCCGGGTCAAGTCCCAGGCATCCCCCTCTTCCAGCCAGGTCCCACCACCCAATAGTACAGAGTATCTCTTGGTACAAGAGGCTTTTGGGGGACGCTCCAGGTCCATACGACCACAATGACATACATACATCCTACACCCCCACAGTATCCTGCCAAATAATTTCAATTACTCTGAAAATTCCCTGTGTTCCACCCACCCATGGTTCCTGTCCTCTTTCTGAACCAGGAGCACCCAGTGATCTCTCTACCTTCATAGTTCACCTTTTACATGATATCATGAAGTTGGGCTCATTCACAAAAAGAGGTGTAGCCCTTTAAGGTTCTCTTTAACAATGTGCACTTAAGTTCTTGGTAGTCACCTGCTTGAGTACTACTAGCTGAGTAACACTCTACTGCATAGATGCCCCACTTTCTATCCCCTTGACTATTGAGGGACATCTTGGTTGCTTTCAAGTTTAAGTGACTTTGAATACAATTATTTTAGGTAGGTATATGTAGATTTTTGAGACTAATATAAACTTTCAATTTGTTCAAACAAATACAAAGAAGTATGATTGTGTATTGAGTATATTTATTTTAGTTTAAAAATAAAACCCTACTAAATTGTCTTCCAAAGTAGTTGTACCACGTTGCCTTCTGACCTCCAGCGAACGAGACTTTCTGCTGTTCTACATACTTGGCAGTGTTTAGTCTTATCAATATTTTTAATTGTAGCTATTCTGATAGGTTTGTAGCTGCATTGCAGTGTTATTTTGCATGTCTCCCATTTTAATAGGCTGAAATACTGTAATTAAATACACTAACATCTATGGATAAAAGATTATGTATTCAACAGACACTTGATAGATTTGAGGATAATAAATTGTGCTAGGATCTCTGAACTCATGAAGCACTGGCACTCTAATATTAAAAGTCAGTATGGTCTTGACTATGATATAATTTTAGGTGTTAATTTCCTAGGAAGAGCAAATGGAAGGTTCTGAGAGAAGAGGTGGGGAACATCTGGCCATGTAAACCCATTATCATTAGGTACTTCCGAGCTAAGACTTCACCAAAGAGAGGTCATTCCAGCCATCACTTCAGTGAATTAATGAAATGTTTTACCTAATATAGTGGTTAATTTTTAAGTTGATAATTTTGTGTGACCCATGAATGATGTCATAAATACCCAAATAGTCTTTGGCAGAAAAGAGGCTCCCCACCCCTGCTCTAGGATAACAGCTTCGCCATATGGCAGTGTAGGTGGCTGGATCAGTTACCACAGTACTGATTGGCATTAATCCCACACCACAGAGCACGTTCCTGCAGCTGTGGACAGGTACCAGCATTTCCAGGTACCTTTGACCTCAGTACCACCTCCACTCTGGGACATGGACAATTCCACTGTCCTTGCTTGTACTTGGGAAGATGACTCTTTACAAAAAATCTTGCACCTCCTCAATCTTTGTTAAGGGTATAACTGATAAATGAAAATATCTATACTGGCAACAGGAAAAAACATGTCCTGATATGAAATACTTAAATCTAGTCAGTTTACTCTTCATCACCTCACACACTTGTTTTGGATGAAAACGTTCAAGATACCCTCTTAGCGATTTTTAAATACATACCACATAACTAACTATAGCTACCAAACTGAGCTGTAGAACTCTCAAATAAAATAGCTCTTATCTCATATTTTACCACCTCAAATCATCAATATCAATTTTTAATTGTTTTGAACTAATATTTTTGGTATTACTTGAAGCCGAGACTTGGTCTACTTCTACTATACCAAACATTTTTGTTATGATCTGGAAGAATTTTTTAAAAGAATTTAAGAAGAAATAGATAATCCCCTTGAAAAGAGAACCTGTTGTCTTCATTCTCGAATTTTTTTTTTTTTTCAGTAAATGTAGGCAGGTATTCAGATATCAGAAATGTACAACCAACAGAAGGGAACATTAGAGAAAAATCAAGCTACAAAGAAAAGGAGTTCCATTTATGTTACATATGACCAAAATGTTACAAGGGCTGCAAAGACAGATTGTCATGTAAAAGCTTTTTTACAAGTTCTACATTAATACTGCTTTCATTTCATATGAAAAGATTTTCTAGAAGGTCTCTTAACCTAGCAAGAAACTACAATTATTCTAGATTTTGAGTGGTTGAAAAAATGTATCAAATTTTAAAAGTATACTTCTCCAGTGACCAAAAAATAAGTTGAGAGTTAGTAAAATTTTAGGTTAATAAATAAGAGGGGGAGAGCATGTAATTTACAGTAGTTTATTTAATCCCTGCCAACACGCTCATGGGCAAAAAGGGCAATGAACAGCAAGATACATAATGAAAATTTAAACTAAAGCACACACCTATGGGCTCAAGCAAGATAGAAAATGCAACATACTGCTATGTTTTCAAGCAAAAAATGCATTGTAAAACATTTCAGATTACTTTAATCTTAGGAAGAAAGCCTTTCTAGCAGGTTTTATGAATTACTCGACACCCTCGTTTGTACTGAACTGAATGAAGTTATGTGCAAATCAGGGCAGAGGGTGGGGGAGGCCAAAGACTGGGGCATTCTGAGGAATAGAACAATTTTAACTCTTAGGATAATGAAGGCAAAAATAGATGACCTCGGCATTCTGTGACTTAATTGAATCAAACCAGTCCATTCCTACCCTCACCCTTTCTCCTCTAAGAGACACTCTAATTGTGTCTCAAAATAGTTGCTCTCCGCTGCTATCTCTCTGTCCTTTTGCTGCCACTTGCCTCACCAATCAATGCTAATCCTGCCCTGGCTACAGGCACCAGCTAGAGCCTCTCCTCCAGGGTGTTTGTGAGCAGTGGCAGAGAAGCTTTCTGAAAACGAGCCTTGTGTCATGCATGCATGCATGCATTCAGTATGTCCTGAATGTCTCTCTCCTGTGTACAGGACCCGTTCAGCAGTGTGCAGGTGAACATAAACATCTTCGCTTTCAAGTATTAGTTATGGCTGACAACTAATACTTGGTTCAGAGGCTGAGATAGAATAAAAAAAAAAAAAATAAGGGAAAGGCAAAGAAGGCTCACCCGCTGCACACACCGCTGTCCCAGGATGTAGATGTGAAGATCTTCTGAGACCGAGGAAGGGGACATGTGATTCCACAAAGTCTGCTTTTGAAGAACATTCTTGTGTTAAAAAAATTATTTGAGATCGCGTTGGGCTCTGCACCCCTTTTGGACAATCCTGTGGCTGGCCTAAGAAAGGCACAGGCCTGCTGCTCCAGGAGGTACTAGAACAGCATGTGGAGATCAAGCAAAGGCAGCAGGGGATGAACTGAGGGGTTCCTGTAGAAAAAGAAGCAAAACTTGAGACCTTTCCCATGTTCTGGAGGAACCACAGATCTGTATTTTGAGTGAGACATGGTGAGACAAAGGCCTGGCTTAGATTTGTGGAGCTGTCATTTGTAGGTTTTGGCCGGATGCAGTATCTGTACCACATCTGAAGTAGCCACGATTCAGGGGCTCGCTTGCTTTACGGCAGCCTCCTCTCTCCCAGGTGCAAATGAACTCACTGGAGCTTTGGCTGCCAACGTGAGGCAGGCGATTGAGATGTCTTTCAGATGTGGGCGAAGGAGGCAGCTGATGGGATGGTTGCACAGTCTCAGAGGTAAGGGATAAGGTCGTAGTGTGTGCATAGAGTAGGCCACGGAACTGCCACAGTTAGGAGCAGGCTTTGAGGACGAGCTGTGGGCGAACACAAGAGAAGAGACCTGGAGGCTGCTGGACGTCTCCAGGTGGAACGTAAGTGGCTTAGCTACCTTCTTGTTGCTATGACACATACGTGACATCTGGTACTCACCTCCCACAACTGGAAGGAGAAAAGGTTTATCTTAGCCCATGGTTGAGAGGTGTCAGTCTGTTCATCATTCGCTGGCAATGGCAGAAGAGGCTAGTGGACGACAGCTGTTCATCCTGTCATGGCCAGGAAACAGGGTGAGAGACTTAAAGTGACTCAGAGGGAAATGTGTCTGGCCAGGTAACACCCCCAGTGGTCCACCCTCTGGGACAGGACCTACCTCTCTCTTAACAGCATAAGGCATCAATGGGTTAATCCACTTGATCCAGTTAATCTCTGCAATCCAGTCACCTTTCAAATCCATGAAGGACATTCCAGATCCAAACTATAACAATAAAGCAGTGTGTAAAACTGCACGATCCACAATTCTAATTCAAAACCAAATGTGTAAGGAAGGAGAGGAACTTCCTACCTATGGTGATATTTTGAGGGGCTGTTAGAGTACACCACTCAGTGACATGGAACACGGGTAAGTGTGTCAGGTCTTCAATGCCTGAGTTTAGTGAGTGTAGGAGCAATTCACAGCCATGTGTTGTGAAACAAACCTGGTCTTGATCTCTGCACGAAGATCTGCGTAGGTTCTTACTTTTGGGAAGCCAACTATGTATTAAGAGAGAGAAATACCCCGTGGGACACATTGGAACTCAGGGCACAGGGTGAACGAGGAGAGCAGGATGAGAAGAAGGAGCAGCTGTACATGAGCTGCTTTAGCCCAGATATTTATGACAAGATGCTCAATGCTTTGTGTTTGAATATGGGGTAGCCATAGCTCCAGTGGAAGACGGTAGAGGTGATGAGGTTTCTTCAGTTGGCAAGCAGAACCTAGAATGTTGACAAGGACAAGTTCATCATGTTTCCCCTTGTTATCCTGTTATCTTCCGTGTCTTATATGCTTGGAACTTTTTTGCCCATCTGTCTCAGTGGCTTTTTCATTGCTGGAATGAAATATCTGACACCCACAACTTAAATAAAAAAGTATTTATTTTTAGTTTATAGCTTCAGAAAGTTCCACACAGTCCATTCATGGTAGCCAGCATTGTTGAAAACACTTGGCCGAAGCTGGAGAGCTGCTCACCCGTTGCAGACAGGAGCCAGATGAATGAAGACCTAGGCAAGGTCCAGAGACTGAAGACTCAAGAACACACACCTGAAAGTTCTGCCCTGGACACTCCCTGATCTCGGCCAGTTAACACAATCCCTCCAGATCAAGCCCCTAGTATCGGCCCTTTCCAGTCAGGCAGTCAGGCCTCATGTCCCAATGGCGCACAGTTCCACAGCGATCTCTGTACATCCGAATACCTATGGTTTTTGAGGGACATTTGACATCCAAACCATACTGCCATCCAAGGATCAAAGATCAGTTAAATATACATTATTTCCATTCCTGTGTGTGTGTGTGTGTGTGTGTGTGTGCATGCGGGCTTGTATTTAATTTTTTATGTTAATAAATATACAATGAGATTTGGTTTTGATTCTTGTCCCTACTAAATCCAATTTCCCTAAAAATTATTTTGGGTGAATCCAGTTTGATTGGCTGATTTATGAAGGTCCTCTTTAACTTACGTCCTATTCCTCCCTGAGTAGGGCTATGTTTCAGCAGATCTATCCTGTTTCATATTTATACTGTCCCTTACGTTAGTTACACACTTTTATTTGGGTATTTCCAAGTCTTATGTTCTGTGGGTAACTTGCCAACACAGTGTTTCTGCTTGGGATGGGTTTTAAGCTATTATTATACTTTCAAATAACATTTAAAGTCATTTTTGCAAGTCGACAAAAATATTACTATTATTCAGTTAAGCCATTATAGTTCTTTGGGAATATTGACTTTTCAATAATATTTATCCCTCCTACAAAAATGCATTTATTAATGCATTACATCTCCCTCTAAGTCTTCTAATTAAGTTTTATAGTTTATGTATAGGTATTTTAAACTTCTTGCTGATTTCAGATATTTTATAATTTTTGTTTTAGGTCTTTGCTTTCTCAAACAGAAATGTTTTTATTCTTTGTTGATGGAGGAGAAATCTGGCGATTATTGCATTATCATGGCGGCTTACTAAGCTAGTCATTTCTGGGTGTTTTTAAACTGATTTTTCAAATCATAAAGAAATATAATCATATATTATGCAAATACTAATGGTTTAGCACCATTTTATTAATGAGAATTTTTACATATCCTGATGAATTTTTATCCCCAATCTTCTGTGCTATCACTAGCATTTACCTCTCTAATTTATAATCAGAAACAAACTCGTAAAATTTGTAATTAGACTTACAGATTATGTTGGGCAAGAAACTGAAACATTCATCATATATAATTTGGCTCATTTTTTCAAAGTAAAGTTTTGCTTCTTTTTCTTAAAAAAAATAAATTTGGTGTCACTGGCACCCAGGATGTCTATCCAGAAACCAGTGACGATGGTCCTTAGGGAACCAGGTAAATTTCTAGGTCTGACAGTCATATCTTCATCCAAAGGAGTCACCAGAACTTCTGTGAAGAGTTTTGTGAAGTGTTATGAAATCAGGGTTAACTGGCAACATACAGCATGGAAACGGGAGATAATCCAAAATGAGTCTTTACCCTGTATATTTAAAGGAAGGTGCTCATCACTTTTGTAGGTCTCATTCCAAAGATAGGTGTGGGGTCGGGGGGCTTGGTTCAGCATTAATGGGCACGTGGGTTAGTGGGGTTAGGGGATCCGGAAGTCAGCAGCCAGAGACTCCTCTGGGATTAGTGGGCCTCTACCATTTTCTTTGTTTTGTTGTTGCTATTGTTTGTTTGTTTTGGAGTCACCACATTGCTCAGACTGGGCTCGAAATTGCAAGCCTATTGTCCTCCAGCCTCCCAGCGAGCTTGGAGTCCATTTTCACTCCACCAGGTTTAGCTTTAACTATATATTCTAAGGACATTGTAGACAACTTTCTCCCTGTTTTTTTATCTCTGTAACCATCCCCTTGGTCCTTTTTTTGTTTTTTTTTAATAATTTTTATACATGAATTACAGATTCAGTAATACATTAGGAACATATATCTTGGGGAATCAGCAGCGTCTACATCAACGTTGGCCTTTCTGCCTCTCTCTCACCCTTGCTCTTTGCTTTCCTCCCTCCCCCTCTCAGAGGCTCATCTCTTTCCCAGCAGCCCACTGCCCCCTTCCTGCCCTGTCTCTCATATTGGGGCCCATTTGCGCAGTTCTTTTTGTGAATTTCATGAGGCACACCTTCAGTCCTCCTAACGTTTAGTTTCCTTTTTCTATCCATTACTTTCCTTCTGATCCATCCTCAGCCCTCCCAGCCACTCCAAACTGTCCTTTGCTGCATCTCAGGTGAACATTGTGTACATAACTTCCACAACATCCAAATGTAGTCCTGATAGCTTTGTAGACTCTGCTCAGTAGCTGGATATCAAACACACTTCACTGTTAGTTTTTCTGGTTTTCCTATCTTGAACACCACAAGAGCAAGAAGTCGTAAGTATGTTTCCAAACTCCATGTTGAATAGATTTTTAAAAACCAGCAAATGCATGCTACCCACCCCCACTTACCAAACCTATTAATACATTTTTTCAGAGAATATTTTTAAAAATCAGAAGAGACAGACTCTAATAGACTACACTTCTAATACCTTTAGACAGCACCAGCTCCACTCAGTAGCAGTTCAGAGGAAGTAAAATGGTGTGAAAGCCAAAGAAATTCGTGTGAACCGCAAGGGGCAACTGTGAAGCCGGGACTCAGATGTGCTAGTGAGAATTTGTTCACAAAGAAAAGCAAGGTGTTCTGGCTACCAGTTACGAAAGACCAAGTACAAGGAGCAATCCTACGGAAATATGTGAAGATCCAGCAGATACCTGAAAGAGGGTGACTTGCAAGGGCCGTTAAGCCAGGTTGGATGAGGAAGGTAGAAATCAGATATTGAAGACATTGGACACAGGGCTCATTCCAGACACAAAGCTGTGGTAGCTAAATTTCTGTGGCACCTGAACGGGGCCACGGTGTGCCCAAACATTTGGCCAAAGGTTGTTCTGGGTGTTTCTGTGAGGGTGTTTTTGCATAAGGTTGACATTCAGTGTGTGGAACAAATAAAGCACATCGCCCTCTGGATGAGAGTGGGTTTCACTCAAACAGGCCTAAGTAGGCAAAAAAGAGGGTTTCTCCCAACGGACTGTCTTCCAGTTGGGATGTCAGCTTTTTCCTGCTTCTGGACTTCATATGAAACATGGGATCCCCCTGGGAGTCTGTGGTACTTTGTATAGAAACTGCGTGGCCCACTCTCCTGAGCCTGAGGCCTTCGTGGCCACACAGGAGTGGAACCACCACTCCATGGGCCTCTGGTTTGCCTCCTCACCCAGTAGACCTTAGGACTTGCTGAGTTCGGTGCTCGTGTCAGCCAATTCCTTAGTCTCTCTGTCTGTCTCTCTCCTTTTTGTTCTGTTTCATTAGGGGACCCTGGGTAACACAGACCCCACCATAGTATTCTGATTTCTGAAGGAAGAAGGTCTTCATCCTTATGAGGAATTCTGGGCTGCGTTTTGGCATCCTGGGGTGGGCAGGGAGGGGTGTACAGTATTAGAGTGTTCGGCCTTATGCAGACAAAATATGTCCAGAAATATTTTTGTAACACTCGATGACATTATTTAAGAGTCCTTAAAATAATTCATTCTATTTTTAAATGCTCAGCAAATAATCAAATGGCTCGACTTTCTTCCAGGTTTTATAGGGAAGTTATAGAGTTAGTGTTTCAAGTTATTTTTATGCCTGTGTACTCTTCATTAAAAAACCCTACATCTCATTTCAGTTACAATGGAAAAAAAATTTTTTAATCCAAATGCCCATGTGTCTCTTTTGGATCATAACTGGTGTAGGTGGCCCAGTCCTGCTTTGATCAAAATAGGTTGGGCATTCCAGATGCATTGCCTGAGGTGGTTATGGAATTTAAGGAATAATCTCATGAGAGTGTACTTGGGTTTTCTATTTTAAAATAAAATTCCATAAATTCATCTAAAGTCCTGACTTCCTCGGGGGCTCATACCCTGTAGATGGGTCCAGCAGGTCCTGGCTTTAACTAACAATCTCTAGCTATGTTCTCTTTAAGCCAACCCCCACTTACAAAGTTACATTTTGTTTGAGTGTTGGCTGATATAGTGGTTGCATAGCAACAGTATTGGCAAAAATGTAATTTTTAACACACAAACTGAGTCCCTCAGTGCTTATGCAAAGCTCCTTCTTTGCTTTAAGGATGGAAAAAAATCTTTCATCAATTCGCTATGGAGCAAAGGAGCAGAGTTCTTCCTCAGAAACACAGGAGGCCAGTTGTGTGGGAAGTCAGTCGGTCAAGAGGCATAACCAAGCAGAAATGTGGGGCGGGGGTATAAAGACAAATGAAGCAGGGCGACACTATTACCTGAATTGTGTGGGGGAAGTTACCGTTCCCTGGGCTCAGTGAGTTGGAGGGATTGTGAGTCAGATGACCACAGTGGTGAGGTGTGTAACAAACACGGGAGGAAATCATTGTGATGCTAACCTTGACTGCCAACTTGATTGGCTTGGGAGCCACTAGGGGAGGAGCAAAGCACACTTCCCGGTATGTCAGGGTGCGCCCTACGGCTGCCACCTTCGGGACTGGATCTGGCGCCTGGCTTCCTCTCCGGTCCTGCCCCTGGGGCATGCTTCCTGGGGGCTGTGAGGTGGGCCCTTTCATCTGCCGTGCCTTTCTGCAATCGTGTTTCTGCCAGCTATGGACTAAACCTTCTGAAGCTGAGGCAAAACAAACCTTTCCTCCCTTAAGCTGTGAATGTCAGATGTTTTGCTTGGGCAATAGAAAGCAGAGTAACACAATCAACTTAGAGTAGAAAAGATTTATTTTGTCTCATAGTTGTAGAAGTCTTGGTCCATGATTGGTTGGCACCATTGTTTGGGGGCTTGTGGTGAGGTAGTATATCATCACAGCGGCACATGGCCAGACTGTTGGCCTCATGGCCGGGGCACAAAAGAAGAGAAGAGGAAGGGACTTTGCAGTATCTGTAAGACTTCACCTGAGAGTCTACCTCTTAAATGTTCCTCCACCTTCCACTGGTTCCACAGGCTGAGAACCAGGTCTTTAATACATGGACCTTTGAGTGACATTTATCCAAACCACTATCTGAGGCCTGTGGTTGGCATCTGTTACGATCCTAGGAGTATTAGTCAGCTTTCCATCACTGTGACAAAATGTCGGAGCTAAACATCTTATAAGGACGGAAGATTTTCTTTACCTCACTGTGTCCTAAGTTGAATCTCTTGATCAGTTTGGCTGTATTATTTTGGGGGCTGTGGTGAGACATAACACCACAGTGGTCAAATGTGGTAAAAAAGAAAGCTGTTCAGTTTTTGACAGCTAAAAAGCAGAAAAAGAAAGGGACCAAGATCACAGGTATCTTTCAAGGTCATGGCTCCAGTGACCTAATTTCCTTCTACTAGGCTATCTCCTAAAACTTCCGTAATCTCCCAAGAGTGCCACAGACTCACGGCCAAACTTTGAACACATAAGCCATTGGGCACATTAAAGATCCAAACCATAACACTAGGAAACTTTTACCTATGAATTTTTAAATTAAAACTGTAAAGATATACTAATAAAATCCTTGAGTTTTCATATACCAAATTTAAAATTTTTTTCCCAATAGAATCTGATATAAGAAACCAAAAGAAAATAATTCTAATCTTGGTTATACCAGAGACAAAAAAAGAAATAAAAATAAAAACATCTGACTTTTATCCACAAGAGGTCTGGATCTAGTAGATATTTTTTATGTGGACTGACTTAAAAAATCTTTTCTTCTAAGTTTCTCCCTGGCGGCGGTCCATGAGCCAGACTTTCCCACCTCCTCCCCCTCCTCCTCCAACCTCTCCCTACCCTGCTTCCCTTTCTCCGGCTTCTTCTCCCTAGCAAATTCCAAGTTCCTGTTGTTTACAACTGAATCGCCCAACACAAACCTGTGTTCTTTTCACCTTTCCGTGTTGCTGTTTCACTCTTCCACAGCAACTTCTCCATGGTACGCATTCACGAACATTATCACATTTAATTGTCATAGCAACCCTTCAGTCACAGTAGAATATCGCTCTTCAAAAAACTTGCAGTTTATAGAGTTAAAGTCCACACATAACGGGGCCCTAATGGAATGTCATTTTGCCTTGAGTCCAGAGCTCTTTCTCCTAGACCACACTGCCTTTGATAAAAGGGGTCATGTCTGCTTGACTCACATTGGAAAGGTTTGGGCAATAGACCAAAACAACATATATCTGGTAACATTTTCTGTCTTGTGCTCTCGAAAGGAGGGATTACATATGATGAATTCACTCGACCAAGCCGTTAAACAGGCATTTAGCAAGAGATAAAAATATACAGTCTTCAGAGCTATAGTTCTGTAGAATATCATTACATTATGGCTTCTCAAATAAATGTGATTGTTTTACAGGGTTTCAGAAATGCTAGGGAAACAGACTGCTTGGACCTACTGTCACCTCACTGTGCCTTCCATAGTGTACCACCCTATATTGACACAAACACTGTAAATAGACTTTGTTTTTAATCTTTTGATCTGTATATTCATGCAACAATACTATAAATACTTGCAGTAAGAAGAAAAATTATTTTATGAGAATTATTTTATTGATGCAAGGACTACATCACAAAGTATGGCTCATGATAAATTGCAAAATAAGAGAATTTTGTAGCATTGGGTACTTTTCCCTTTATAATTAAGAAATGAACTCTGAGCCTTAAAATTTATTAGTATAGTAAGATAAAAGGAGTACTATTTTCTGGGTAGCATTTTATCCAGACAAAACATATTATGTGCATATGTGTATGTACTATAGGAATCATATTTATTTAATATTTGCAACAGTGTATTCCATGTACATGTAAATCATATAGGAATGAGTTTTGTGTTGTAAAAGACAGAGTAATTGTAATAACCCTTCCTTCTAATTAAGATGATGGAAATTGAAGCCTTCTCCATACTTGCACTCTTTACAGTGGGAACGGAGGCATCTTATGATGCAATCCCAGGCCAGGAGACATAATAGACACCATGTTAGATACTTTCTCACTGCTGTGACAGAATACCCACCATCCACAGCTTAAGGGAAGAAAGGTTTATTTTAGCTGGTAGCTTCAGAGGGCAACAGTCCGTGTGCGGGCAGCGGCGATGGTGAGCACGCGGGGCGGGGGCACGGCTGGAGAGCTCTTCGGGCATGGCAGATGAGGAAGCCACGTCAGCAAGGAAGGGTGGAGTTCCTCTTCCCGGCAGTCCAGCCTTTCTGAGTCAAGACCCAGTGTTCTGCTCCCTTTGGCCCCCTTTCAACAGCACATGGATATTTTACAACTTCCAAAAACATGAGGCTTTTGGGGACAGTCCACATCAAAATCACGGCAGACGCTATTCTGTCCCTACCGATAGAAGACCTTTAGAGGGATGCGGCATCTGTATTTTCAACAAAGGTCTTCATGGAGGCCTTGCCAGCCAATCCAGCAATGATAACTCAAATGTATGAATGAATGAAACCAATCATGAGTTTCATCCCAGTGTCTCGGTGTAGTTGTGTGCGTGGTGTGCAGATGCACAACTGTAATCTCAACACTCTGAGAGACTGAGGCAAGAGAATCCCAAGTTTAAGCCCAGCTTGGACAATTTAGTGAGACCCTGTCTCAAAAAGAACGTGGAGAGGGTTGGCAATTTGCATGTCTTGTTACTACAAATCTGTGGGCTTTCAAGTGGCATCCCTGAGGCCCAGGTCAATCTTTTTTCTCCTGGATGGAATTCCAGGGGTTGGGCTGATGTATGTCACTGTGGTGGTTCCATAGAGCAGGTGGGAACCACATGTTGAGAAGGTTTTTATGTCTGTCAGCTGGCAAGGGGCTATGAAATACTGTTCTGAGAACCAGGATGCAGGGTGCACGGATAAACAAGGGGATAAATGACAAGTGAGACTAGTAAAGAAAAGGAAAGTACAATAATTACAAGTGCAATGCTTCAGGACAAGGTCAGCAGAAGACCAGGGAATCACCCAGGGTATTGGGTCACATTACTGGGGCCACCCGAGGATAGCTGTGTGATAAAAGGAGGTTGTAGCTCGATGCCAAAAAAAAAAAAAAAACTGAAAAATTACCTATTTATCTAGTATAGCTTTTTAGTTCTTTTACTTTCAAATTCAGAATTTCTGTTTGGTTCTATCCATAAAAATATTTCTGTCTCTATCCATAATATTTATTTGTCTTCATTTCACTCAATCTCAAATGGTTTTCTTTTGACCAAACATACACATATAGGGGTGCTTTAAAATCTTTGTCTAGTAAGCCCAATATCTTGGCCACATCAGAGATGTTTTTTTATTACCTGCTTTTTCTCCTGTGTGTGAACCAGACTTTCTTATGCCCTTGCACACATAATATTTTTGTTTAAAAATCTATAGTTAGTATATTATAATGACTTTGTAGTCAAATTTCTCTGCTCTAGTGCTCTCTCAAATTACTCTTGGACTACATATTTCTTGCAGTGTGTGGCCACTGAGTCCTCTTGTCGTTCCCCGTGTTAATCTATGTCTGGTGCTAATAACAACATACCTAAAACTGAGTATTTTAAGAAAATTTAAGAAAATCATCCCAGGTTCCAGTAGGTAGGGGCCCAGATTCCTTTACAAAGTTTATTTTTTTGTTTTGTTTTCAGCTTATGATCCTGGTGGCTGTAGCATCCAAACCGCATGGCACTGGTGCCCTGGTGAGGGTTCCCAGTGGCTGAGAAGCAGAAAGAGAAATGGCCATCTGTGAAAGAGATCACATGGCAAGACAGGAACCAGATGCAGTCAAGAGCCAGGCTTTTAGAGAGCCACAACTTGCTCTTGAAGGAACTAACAAGGGTCCATGAGAACTGCATTGATTTTTCTCAGAGGCAGAACCACCAATAATCTCACTATCCTGGGGGCTCTTCCTCTTAGAGGCTCCGCCAGCTCAACACCCCACACTAAGGGCGAGCCTTCTAGCACATACATTCTTGAGAAACATACTTAAATCATACTTAAACCTTAGCCCCCCCCCCCCTTTTGTTGGTGGTGATTTTTTTGTCCTTGTTTTTACTTTTAAGGCAGGCTTCCTAGGTTTCCTCCCTGAATCATCAGTCTATTCATCAACTAATAATAACTTAGAGTGTTTCCTTAATTACCTTGATCTTCTAAGTCCCTATTGCTTTCTCAAGGAAATTTATGTGTCAAGGACACATTCCTAATTTCAGGCATGTTACAAGTCAGCATTATGTTTCATTCTTGCTTACAAGATTGGCATAAGGAAACAACTGGGATTGCCAAAAACGTGTGCATATGTGCACAGCCTTCTGCACCGTCACATATAGGTCAGAGATCATGAAACTCTGTCCTGGTCAACTGCTGCCTACATCATCCTTTCAGATTTTTGGTCAAACTCTTATTTACTCTAACTGAAATCAGACAAGGGCAGTTGTGACATTAACAATTCCAGTAGGTTGGTCTTGATTTCGATCATGCCTTTGGGGCTCGAGCTTTTTCTGCAGAACTCAGCTCGGAGTCCAATTAAATGGCAATCAATACTTGGCATCAGGGACTTTCTAGGGAGCTACAAGCTTAGCCAAAATTTTAAATAGGTTCTGGGAACAGAATTTTTAAGAAACTTTCAAAATGCACAATTCCTTTAATGGTACTGCTTCTTAGAAGTGAAGGGGGAGAATGCAGCAGCCCCAGGTTAGCCAGACACGACAGCTACTCTTACCTTCAGGACTAGTGTTTTACTTAAAAACAAAACAAAACAAACAAACATACATACATACATAAACATAAATATATATATATACACACTATGTTGCTGTGTCCTTAATTCTTAGAATTCTGCAGAGATTGATATTGATAGTTTCATCATCCTTTTTTGTGGGTTTTTTTTTTTTGGTTAAGAAAGTGGATTCTGTGAGGTTGGCACTTCATTGCACAGGTCTTACCTTCTGATTTTCTTTAAGTACCAAAGACCCCTTTTATCTCCTCTTGGATGAGAGAGTTAAATAAGAGACACACTTCTTAGTTTGGGGGGGAGGGGGAATCAACAAATCCTGTAAAAACATGTTCCTAGACGAAAGTATACATTTTTATAATGCAGAGTTGATTTTCAGCATCTTAAAAGCAACATCTGAGTGCAGATCAAACCTAACTTGGGATATAAGTCGGAAGAGTTAAATGATAGTGGGATGTGATTTTTGAGAAAATACTTTTTCAAACATTTCACATTATCATGCAAGAATTTAAATGACTTGCCATTCTGTTTTATCCCAAATTATGTAACGTTAGGACTTGTATTGGTGGTTTTCTTAGACAACATCATGACAAATATAAAAAATGAGATGATGACCAACATTTTACTATACTTAATACAATAACTGTTAACTTACATATGTATGTATTTCATTTTATTTACTGAAGTACATAAATTTTCCAATGGGAAAATTCAGCAATAATTTCTGGTGAGGGGATCATAAACATTATGTTGGGGTTATTATGGGGTTTTTCCCCCATTTTATTGATATGTGTATAAGTGCAAACTTTCAAAGCCTTTAGGATTTTTAGTTGAAGAAAAATATCTTTCTCCCTCTTCAGCTGTTTCCGTCATTTCCTTGTCAGGGAAAAGTTTTTGTACAGACTTTCAGTTAAAACCTCAAGCTTGACAGTTAATCACGATCAACATAAAAGCTGTGGCCTGAAAGTGAGTGGCAAAGTGTCAACTCCATCCTCCTTTCACTCGCAACTCTTTCTCATTTATGGAATCTCCTGATTCCATAGTTTTCTTATGGCTGGGACACAATACTAAATGCCCGCAACTCAAAGGCAAGCAGGTTTTATGTGACTCATAGTTTTGGGGTTCCAGTGCAAGGCTCCTGGCTCCAGGCCAAGAATGACACGATGGAAAGTCTTAGCAGAAGAAAACTGCTGACCTTACGGTGGCCAGGAAGCAGATGAAGAAAGAAAATCCACGCACAAGAATACACCTTCCATTATATATCTGCAGTGATCCACTTCCAACCAGGCCCTTTCTCCCACCAGTACATTCAGCCACGAACTCATCGGTGAGGTCAATCTACTTGTAAGTGTTGCACCTCCAAGACAAATCCCCTTCCAAAAGGCCCACCTCTGGATGTGTGAGATATTTGGCAGACCTTTCAGCTCTAAATCATAACACCTCCTGTATAGGATAAAACTTAGGTACTTAGTGAGGAGGAATTTCTCTCTATCCAGAATGCCTCAAATACAGATGACTTGCAGAATCTGCCAGACAGCTGATTTCCTTTATTTCATCTCATTATTCTCTTCAGAATGTTAAGTAAGTAAACTGTAGCCATGAAGGTCAGAGGTCAGGAAGTTCGCAGAGAACAGGCAGACCCCACTCCATCCTGTGACCTGCACATGTGACTTTCTGGCAGTTCCATCTTGGGCAGTTGCTCGGAGTCTGTGCTGCTTGTCCATTCCAGAGGGTGAGTAATGGCTTGCAGGGTAGTTCTGGACCAATTAAACAAAGAAAGTGGCATGCTTAGCAAGTTCCTCACACATGTAAGCTGAGTAACAGGCACCGGAGCACCTTGTCCTTGGAGGAAATTTCTGGGTGTTTCAAAAAAAAAATTGAGAGTTTTACCTATGAACTTCTCATATAAGCTTTCCCTAGGAGGTCAGAAGCAAGAAACACTAGCTGACAGTAAGAAAAACTAGAACCTGCCAAACTGTATCCTCAGACAGTGGGCTTGGTCTTCACATTTTTCTTGAAGATTTTTTATAATCAAGTCGCATAAAATTGCTTTTGATGAGTGATAACTTCCAGTCCTGAATCAAAATTGAAGTCTCCACAATCTTTCTAGAGAGACCGTATACCCCTTGGAGATTGTATTTAGCAAACACTTAATAAGTAATATTTCTTTGAAATTTAACCCAGTTACATGCTTGAAAAACAGTAATTAAAAGTAGACTGCGCCTGAGGAATCCTGATGTGAACCTAGTTGTGGGGCTCCATTTCACATGACCACGATGGCACAGATGGGCACAAAGTCTCTTTATAATAGTCATATCAACCGTGCTCATAAGTTAGAATCACAGCCAGACGTTGCTCTCTGGAGGAGAAAAGAGTGGACGTAATGTCGGGGCACCCAGAATGTCCTTGTTCTCTTTACCATAATATTCCTTTCAGATGTCTCACAATCCATCCTGTAATTATTATTCTGGATTTATGGGCTAGCAATCACAAATATGCTCTGACTGTGGTTGTTAAGTTCCATGAGATCCTTAGTTGATCTAGAGAGCGTTCGTTTTTAAAATGACACAGCAAATGCTTATTAATTACAAAATGTAAATGCTAGGTGAGTTATCCTTTCAGAAGCAGATTTAAAAGGAGGTCTGGAAAATTCACACTGGGAGAAGGTAATGAGCTTTATTCAGCAGAGCGACTTTGAATGAGTGTTCCATTCACTGCCGCAAGCAAGCTCTGGACAAAGTAGGACCCCGGGAATGAAGACCATTTTTTGCAAAGGCAAGATCATGCCTGGGCAGTAATAATGGTGCCTTGTACACTGCATATCTATTTTTTTAAAGTCATTTTACCTGCCTCCATGGAATAGCTTTTTGAAAAGCCATACAAAGCTTGGTGAAAGTCAAGTGTAAGAGCTGACACTTCTATTCTTCTCTTTTCAGTGTATGATATTTAAGCATTCATCAAAATCCAACATCCAAGAGACACGAAAGAAACGGGCAATTTTCCATCCGCGGATGCTCCACAGAGACGTCTGTAAGTGGAAAGGAATGACACGTGGGAGTAAATGGCAATTCAGGTCACTTACCTCTGTGGAAAATGTACAGTGTATAAGGTGGAAAGATCGTGTGTGTGTGTGTGTGTGTGTGTGTGTGTGTGTGTGTGTGCGCGCGCGCGCCCCCCTTATATATCCTATTTCATTTGTACAAAAGAAATCCTAACTAGATAAAGGGCACAGAGAGTTAGTGTGCTAAGCAATGTCGAAAAGTAGTAAGAATACTCCTCTTTCCTCCCTAGAAAGAGGTGGCTTTGCTCCAGATTAGGAAGCAGATTCAGCTAACGCGGTTTGGTCCCTGTTCCTCTCCTGGCTCCCGCCTGCTGCCAACAGCTGGACTTGACCTCCAAGTCCGCTGAGCTCCCGCTTCCCAGCCATGCTGCATGCTATAAGAGCTTGGTCAGATATTTAGCGCTCAACAGTGTAAACGTATATTCTGTGTGCTTCCTTGCTTACATGAGCCAAAGCAGGTCATTTGGAACGCCTACGTAAACATTGACTGCACCGGCCAAAACACTTTAAGACATACGGAAACGAAGCTGCTGACACACTTAATTAGCTCTTTTCAACAGATGTCATATTGAGTCACTGCAGTAAGTACCACAGTAAAAACGAGTTCTGAATTTTGCATTTTATTCACATTTCTTTCTATATTAAAATATTCAGAAACACAATTAAGTTCTTAAAATACAAGAGCTTCTGAAATTGCTTTAAATATTTGAAGAATGTTGTCTGTCCTCATTAAATTTTATTGGGGAATATTTCTTTTGTATTTAAAATGGCATCTATTTATCTTTAAATTGTTCCAAATTCTTTCCCTGACTGTTTTTGGAAAACTGAAGCTGGATTCAACTCGCTTCACTAAGCGGGATGATCTCAAGTTGCATCCATTTACCTACAAGAGCCTTAAATTTATTTGTTTTTACGGAAGAGTATTACCTCATTGCCACAATTTTTGTACGCATTGGTCTGTTGATGGATATTTTGACATCTTCCACAGCTTGGCTATTGTTAGTTGTGCTGCTATAAACATGAGTATACATGCATTTCTATTGTATGTTGCTTTTAACGTTTTGGAAAGGTTACATATCACATGATTTCTCTAATTTGGTAGAAACAAATGGGTGTGATAGAGGGAGTTAGGGAGCCTGGGGAGGGTACAGGAGCGCCAGAAAGGAGGAGGGGAAGGAATTGTAATGTTGACGTGATACGTATGTACACTAAATGCCGACGCTCAGTGTAACCATTGTGTATTGCACATACGTATTAGTGAAAATAGGAAAAAAGAAAACTGGAGCTCTATCATCATGAATTATCACTAATGACTGCTAGCTGATTATATGAATCTGTTTTTTAAAACTGAAATTTTATTTATTCGCATTGTATTACAAATACTCAATCTGCTGAGTGGCCTAGAGGGTTAAGACAGTGTCTTTTCAAGTACAATTCTTTGCTTAATATTTAAATTTCTTTTAAGTATGACACCATTTCCTTGGATGTTTACAGTCCTCCATTCTGGATAGGGAAAAGGAAAAGAGGAAAGTTTCTTAACAAAAATCTTTAAACTGTTTGCTCCACAGTAGTTGATAGGACACATTCGTCATATCCTATGAGAAGTGTCACTTAAGAGTAGCAACACAGGACTCCAAAGGCAGGTGAGGAGTTGGACAGTGCTCACGTTGTTAACTACAAGTGACTGCTTTCTCTTTTATTCATTCAACATACACCTTTGAGGTGGCTATTACATATGTGTCTGGTGTAGCTTCTACAGACTCAATGGGAGAAGGGAACAGACTCCAAATTTCTGTCTATCTTCATAGAGTTTACAAGCCAGGAGCAGAAACCTATTAAATAATCTTAGGAACAACTGCGCAACTACTGTTTTAATAAGAGCAATGATGAGATAAATGGAAGCAGACGCTCCGACGCTTGGAGCCACCTGCTTAAAGACCTGAACTACTAGAGACCTGAGAGGTGGGCAACCGAGGAGGGAGTGGGGTTGTCACAGCGGCCTTATAGGGACAGCGTGGAGTGCGAGCAAAAGCTCTGGGATGGGTGGGTGCTTGGTGCAGGCCAACGTCACAGGGGTGGGCAGGGATGACCCTGGGAAGGGGGTGAGAGTGGAGAACTGTGGGTGGAGATTCAGTCAGGTAGAAGATTCCGTTGATCTCCAGGCTTACCTTAATAACCTTGAATATTATTCAACATGGTGAGTTATGGAATGAGCCTTGCCAATTACAAACCCTTGGCAGTAGCTCCCAGCTCTGGCGGAACATCTGGAATACTTGGGAATTCCCCAGCTGGACACAAGATGCATTCTTTTTTTTTTTTTTTTTTTTTTTTTTTTTTTTTTTTTTTTTTTTTGAGACAAGGTCTCACTCTGTAGTCCAGGCTGGTCTTGAACTCACTATGGATCCCTGGCTGACCTCTAACTCGTGACAATCCCACTGCCTAAAAGTCTCCTGAAGGCTGAGATTACAAGCATGAGCCACCACGCCCAGTTTATGTGGTGCTGGGGAATTGAACTCCAGGGACTTGGACTTGCTAGGGAAGCAAAGGAATTCATCTTGAGATAAGGAAGGGCTTCCTGGATCAGAGATTTTGCTTTCTTTTTCGCTAAATTCAACATCCGCTATAACTTATTCTTATCTGCTTCGTATCTGCCGATCTGTCTTGTTCGCTTCCATATTCTTTGTTACTAAGCTGCCTGAGGAATTAGGATAAGTGATAACTATCCCTCATGTCCTGGAACTCTCTCTCTTCTAATATATTCAGACTTACTCTTTTTCTTGTCCGACAGTTTTTCATACATTGCAACTAGAACATTGAAAATTCTCATTTAATAGTTGTGTACGAGATCTATTTATACTAGTGTATGTAAGAAAAACACATGCGCTTTCTTCTGAGAAGTGATTATAAATAGTGAGAAATAACTTAGATTCTGAAGAAAACTTGCCAGTGATGAATGTATCGAGTCCACGGGTGAGCTCCCAAACTGTAGTGGAGGCTTCTTTTTGAAAGCGGGATATGAATAGAATTAACCTCATTGAGTTTTTAAAATGATTTGGAGAATTGCATCTCTTAGACTGTTGCTTTGCTTGAAAAAATTATATTAAAGACACTCCCTATTTTTAGAATTCTAAAATTATAGATGTAAAAATAATTCTACATATGTCTAAAATGTTATTTTCCTTTCATAACCACAGTAAATACTGATTATTTTTTCATAAAATGATTATTTCAGTGACTTTAGGGAAGGTGATGTTGACATGATAGAAATGAGCATATAAGAAGGGTAATGGGGAGAATTTATGAAGTATGATCACAACTACCTGCACATGGTATGGCTCATAAGTATCCTGCAGGGTTTTTTGCCCATGGCATTTTTAATGTTATAAAAATTTTATAAAAATAATTGTAGTTCTTATATATGGTACACTGCTTATTTTATATATTTTATGTGTGGCCCAAGGGAGTTACCCTTCATGCGAAACAAGGGGAAAAATGGTGGGACACAGGTTGGCCATGTTCCACATATAACCTATTCAAAAATAAAGAATGAACTTGTAAGACTGGAAAACAATGTTTTTTAGAAGGTCAAATAAACCTGTACTGTTAAAATCAATTGCGATATATATTTGCTTCTTGTTTGTTAAGTACTTTTAACAGATGTAGATGTTTTAGTATATTTCCAGTGCAAAGCTAATAATTTTATGTGTGTAGGTTTCTTAGTACTGCTTTATGGCCAGCTGCATTTGCATCAAATGAACAATTCCCTAATGACTCGTGTTTTTCAATTCTTCATGTTTATTGGCTATTTGGATATGTTCTGGCTTGAATACCTGTTTGTATCTCTTTTTATTATTGCCTTTCATGCTAGTCAAAAATATATGTCTTTCCTGAATTTTATATATTTCAAATAGCTTCTCCCACTCTTTCTTTTGATTGCACACGATTTTAAATTCATACAATGTACCAATCTTTTTTCCTTACAATGGGTGATTTTACTGTCTTGTCAAAACTTTGACTTTTGCAAGTTCCCACATATACTCTCATATTTTTTAGGAAGCCTTTTTTTTTGGGGGGGGGGGTCTTTGACATTCAGATCTCACATCTACTTTGAATGAAGATCTGTGAAGGAGGCGTTGCCGTAGGAACCTGAAGGCTGTAAGGGTGATGTTTTTAGTACATACTCTTCATTTCTATTTGCCCATCTATTTATTCTTTTTGAAGTGCTTTGTTCCTTCCTCCATATTCATAATTCATCTGGAATTCCTGTGCCTTAATAAAACCTTGTCATATATTTTTTCTTTTAACATGGAGCAGCCAGTGTCGAATTTCTCTAGGTTTCTTTTGTCTTAAAATGTCTTTATTATTCCTTCAATATTTTTGGAAATTTTATGAGGTTAGTTTTAAATGTTACTACAGCAAACCAATAATGTTTATTTCAATATTTAAAGGTATAATTCAATAAGATTTTTTTTGTTCATAACACAGTTATCAGTCTCATTTTTTGCTGCCTTAAAGGCAAGATGGCTGCTATCTCTTGTTTCGATTAAGAATTGTCTTTGTTTTTGTCTTTCGACAGTATTACTACATTGTACTTTGTTTTAATTTTTTAATTTTGTTTGGGATATACTTCAATCCTTTTATGTGTAATCGATATTTTTGATCAGTTTTGAAAAAAAATGCTCACCCATTCGAAAACTACACTTGTTCTGTTCTTTCTGTTGTCTCTTGAGAAATCCAATTACACATGCATTAAATTTTTTATTGTTGTATGTCTCATAAATCATTTTTTATAATTTTATTTTTGTCTTCAGACACTTCTGTCTGGGCATATTAGTCAGTCTGACCTATTTTCCATTCTACTAATTCTTTCTTCAACTACATCTAATATGCTACTGAACATATTTTGAATTCTTTTCTTTCTTCTCACTCTCTAGTCCATGTTGGTCCTGAACTCACTATGAACCCAGGCTGGCCTTGAACTCACACCAGTCCTCTCTTCCTGAGGCTCCTGGAGCTGGGATTACAGGTATGCGCCACTATACCTGGCTAATTATAAGGCAGCATTGAGGAATTGAACCTAGGGCCTGGTGCATGCTGAGCTTTAACCACTGAGCTTGTCAGGTTCTTTAACCACTGAGCAGTGCCCTCCAGACCATACATTTTGAATTTTTAAGCTTTGTATGTTGATTTTCCATTTAGTTCTTTTTTAAGGTTTTCTCTTTTTCATATAGTCTCCATCTTGTCACCTAATTTCTGATTATTTTAATCATATTTCTGATAATTATGTTTCTGATTACTCTCCTGTCGTAATCTCCTGCAGCTTGTTCATTCTTCGTTTCTCTCTCCATTTCCTTGTGTTTCTCATAATTCTATATGATAAATTGTGAAGATAATTTTGGATTCTGATGTCATCTTCATCCATAAAGCTTTAGCTTTTGCTGCAGAGCAAGATCAGCTTCATGCAATGAGAGATTGAGTTAATTTTATGGTAGGCTTCAAGCTTTGTGGAAGGCTGAGTTAGCCGTAGTTCACTTTTATTTCTGGAGTGTATATAGCCAGCTCTTCAGAGGTTCTGACAAAAAAAAAAGGGGGGGACCTTGTCCTTGATGGGCCCTACTTAAACTTTTAACTTTTGTGTGTGAAGGCATTAAGGCTGTGGAACAAGCATGAAACGTTTGGTCTGTCCTTGTGATTTAGACAAATGGCCAAGTTAAAAGCTATGTCAAATGTAGGTTTTTCCTTCCTCTCTTGGATCTACTTCGACCTTTGAAGTCCTTGCTGCCTGGTTAGTTTTTTGATGCCAACAGCTGCTTTTGATTTCCAGCAATTATAGTTGATCTCAGTGGGAGGACTGGTCAGCAGGAAGCTGGGCCTGCCTTTATTAAACTTGTAAACATTCTAATTATATTTTAATGACCGTGTTTCTTAATTTAAGAAGATATAGGGTAATATTTTGATAGCAATTAAGACTTTGCAGAAGTCTCTTTTCGCTTTCTTTTTTTTTTCACTGCAGAATCTGTAAGTACCTGGCTAAGTTGTTGAAGAAGGTAAGTAGACAGAAATAAAAGGAAGTAAAAGAGCTCTCGGCCTTAACACATGGCTCTGATTTTCACTCTGTTTTGTTTTTGTGTTCCATGAATTCTTTTTCCAGTTCCAGGCTTACTTTATGGACTGATAGGCGTAAGATGGTAGATTTGCACTTACTAAACTTTCACATTTGCCTCTTTTACCTTGAACATTTTCCTTTATTAAAATTCCCTGCTCCCCTCAGGCACGGCACACTAGTATTTCCTCTCTCCAGGGCCATTTGCATTTACCTCGTGCTCTCTTTCTGTTGTCCAGTCTTCACCACCTTGGGTGTAAAATAGTTGGACAACCTGCACAGCTTGGCTTTCCAATCACAGGTTTCCTCCGTTTGACTCACCTGACGTTTTTCTTGTAAGCTACTGCCTGAGCAACTCTCTTTTTTACCGAGAAACCCTTTATCACAAGCAGAAATATCCTTACTGTTGACATTTAATGCATGGAAATGCTCACGGCCTTGTCCAAACCACCTAGCTGAGCTTGTGGTTTACCGTTGTCTGTTCTCACTCTGTTCAAGTCAAATCAAGGCTCTTGCTTCTCAGTTGCTTCTCCCAGTGTCCTCTGACTGTCTCCTGCTTTGAGTGTGACATTCTCACCTTCTTTGAATGTGTGGCCCTTGTCATCCTTTTCTCTCCATGCCCCCAGTGTACAGCCTGTGTTCCTAAGGGAGGGAGTTTACATGTTCCAGTTTTTTCTTTATGATAGTGAATGAAATCAGAATTGTTACAGAATTTTTCTCGCTTTTATTAATATGTGTATGTGATACGTAATGGTTACATTGAGCTTGAGTATTTTGTGCACATATGTATCATGTCAACACTATTATTCCTTCCTCTCCCCATTTTTTGTTACAGAATTTTGAAAAATATCCCTTCTCTACATAAGCCCAGAGTGCTGATAAGACATCTGGGCAAACATCTCCAAGGAAACAAAGAATCTCAGGTTACAAAGGCCAATGCTCATTTCTGTCTGCTAATCCATATGAAAAAAAGTCTATATGTTGTCAGTGAAATAAATTGTCAAATCATTC
Source organism: Ctenodactylus gundi (assembly GCA_004027205.1). Lineage (NCBI taxonomy): Eukaryota > Metazoa > Chordata > Mammalia > Rodentia > Ctenodactylidae > Ctenodactylus > Ctenodactylus gundi. Next base: position 322,237 of record PVKB01001510.1, read on the forward strand.
ATACCCTTAGTTCTTTACTTGAATAATTTTCCAACTAATGTTATTTTCAAATTGATCCTTCTTTGGGAGTAAATCACCCAAGATACAACTCTGAGCATATTAACGTATTTCATTTGTATATATACTGTGCAGTAGTATATAATATATTAATATTTTTCTTTAAGGTTTCCAATAGGTCTTTAGCACATGAAAATAAAAGCTAAATTTTTGTTATCATTTGTTTTGCATTTATACCTCCAGATCATCTACCTAAAAATCTTTCTTACAGATGCAGGTGTCCCAAAGGCTACCAGACATATAAAATATTCAAAATATAAAATGAAATGTGCTTGCTCAGGATTATTTTGTCATAATATTTGAAGTAAAACTTGTGCTATGAGAAAAAAAGTGAAAGTACTAAACTTAATGTACAGCATGTTGCAAAAGTTACAACATTCCGAAAAGTGTGTGTGCATGTTCTTGTATGTGTGTGTCTATATTTCAGATACTGAAGCTAGAACACAAGCACCCGAGTACATTAATGTCATGCCTGTGAGCTGGTGTGATTCCTTTCCACAGGAACCCAACACCCTCTTGGCAAGGAGCCACCCTCCTGCTGGCTCAATGGAGTGTGTTGGGGGGTGACAACGAGATGTGAAGGCCTCAAGGACCACTGCCTGCCAACAGCCACAACCTGCTGTTTTCAGGCCTAGGCAGCAAGGGAATGGTCTGTACTTGGAGCCTGCGTGGATTCTGCGTGCAATCTGAGGAAGCCGGATGTACATTTCTCCCTGGCCGAGCTGCTGATTGGTCTGCAATCCTTTCCAACATCCCGAGACTTGAGGATCCCGCCGAGCTGAGCCATCCGCAGACTCTTTCCCCAACTTCGGGCTAGTGAATGAGCGGTGTTTTAGGCTGCTACGCTTGAGATAATACAGTTGCACAGCAATAGACAAGACGTACTTGGTGCTGTGCCTCGCCTACCGCCTTTGTGCTTATGCTTGTATTTGATGAGAAAATCCATCCTTCTTGCAAAGGCTGTAAATTATTTTCTAATTTTGCTTTTTACAAAATACAGTTCTCATGGGACCTGGTTAATTCCTAAAAGAGTAAGGAAGTTGTTATTAAGCCATTGTAGCCTCTCTCCTGTCCCTGTCTTCCTTTTTGTCACATGGTATCTCTGTCTCCTTTGCTGCCAACATCATGCCATGTGCCATGAGGAGGCTCTGTGAGAGGGATCCTTGCCAGAGGCCCATGGATGGACCCACCTGATCTTGAACTTGCAGCCTTCTGCATTGTGAGGTAAGTAGACTTCTTTTAAAGTTAACTTACCCAGCCTCACATATTTTGTTATGTCAACGGAAAACAGTCTAGTACAGCTAGGTATATTTAGGAGAGCTTATTTTTCATTTACTAAACTTAAGGATAGAGATTGCGTGACATAATATGTATGCCTACAGAGGCCCCCACTTTGCACAGAATAGAGGCCCTAACCACCTGGCTAAGCATTCATCATGAATCTTTCTTCTATGCTGACTTCATCCTTCTCACATCCTTCCTTAGAACATCCTTTCTCTTTCCTTTCTTTGCTGTAAATCTAATTCTTCCTTCAAGGTGAACTGCAGTTTTGCTAACTCTTATTGTCTCCAGATGTGAATGCTTGATAAATCTAAACGTTCAAGGCCATGTGTAGGCTGACTGCAGCGGGTAGGGGCACTATGTGGCTTTCCCAGGCCTCACAGCCCATATCTGCTTCCCGTTCTCCATTCCACGCTGGATGTACCTACCTGTTATTCCAAAATGCACCACATCAAACAAAAATCAATTGTTTCTTTTCTTCACTGTCTCTGAGCTTTTTATTTTAACTAGCCACTCATATTTTTGAGAGCAAATATATGATCATTTTAGCTTAAGTTTCCAAGAGATAAAATTTGCCTTGATGAGACATAGATGCTCTTATATTACTGTGGGGAAAATGTATATATTTCAATAATCAAAAAATGAATGAGGTACGTAATCAATTTACAGAAAGGAAGTGCACACAAGAAAACACAAAAATCTAATGATCACTGTATGAATTATTTTCCTAATTTTATTCTCTTGCCATGCTCTTTCTATATTTAGTAAATGTTTAGACTATCTCCAGATAATATCTGGTAATCCCATTAGATGTAAAAACATGTTAGTGATGAATACAACTTTTAAATAATAAAATGATGACCAGTTTTGACGAACCAAAAGTTATCTAAGAAGCAAATTTTATACATAAAATTGAATCTGTAGAGAAATAACATAATAAAAATAACATTTATCTATAGACATGTCTCTTTTACTTTTTCAGTGCTGAGACACAACACCCACCACTTAGAACTTAAAGAATAAAAGGCTTATTTTAGCTCATAGTTTCAGAAGGTGTCAGTTCATTCATGGGCAGCCAGCAATGGTGAAAGCACGTGGTGGAGGCCTAGCCAGAGGACAGCTACTTATGGCATGGTGAACACAATGAAGAAAGAATTAGGAAGTGGGGAGCTATAGCATATCCTTTCAGGTCGAACCTCAATTGCCTGCCCCTTCCGATGCAAACCTCAGTGACCCTCCTCTTCTGAGTCAAGCCAGAAGGATCTGCCTCTTCCAACCAGGCCCCACCTCCTAATAACGCATGAAGTTCATATTTACATGAGGCTTTTGGAGACCATTCTATATCCAGACCACAATAACAAGGTGAAAAAAATAAGTGAAATTTTAATTTTATATTGGAATGTGAAAAATGACATTTGAATCTCTGTGGTGAGTTTTCATTTAAAACTACAGAAAGAATAAATGTTAGTTTAAAAAAAAAAGCAAAAGCCTGCTTCTAGCTTATGAGTTATTGAAGAAATAATAGTAAAGGATTGCAAATAGGTTTGAAATCTTAAGTATTTAAAAGATCCTTAAACCAAAATTTATTATAGATGATCTACCAATAGACATAATAAGGTTATTAGAGTTTTGCTGCTTACGGGAGACTCCGTGTTTGAGGCACTGTGACCAGGAACAGGTCCTGTGGCTGTTCTCATTTCAATGCCCCATGAGTTTGCAATGAGACACCACCAGAGAAAAGAACAAAAACACCCAGCCCAGTCCCTGTCCCAGGTTCCTGCTCAGTCCTTCCCAGGTCTTTGTGGTGACAGGAGCAAACACGCCCCATCATAACCACTACAAAAACCTCATTGCCTTTAAACTCTTGCCAACAGGGACCCTTTAGAGGCGCTATATTTAACAAGATCATAGTCAAGTCTTTGCACTTTGCAACAAAACCACTCAGGAGACAAGGAGATGCAAAATATTCACACCTTCCCAAAATGTCAGCTTCCAGTGTGTACATACTGCACCTCCCTAATGACTTCACTTGGTAAATGAGCAGGAAGCAGTACATGTTCCTATGATGTACCAAATGCTGTAAATTGAAGCCTGACCTTTTACATTCCCTGAAAAGTTATTTCTGGCTGTGTGGCTCTTTGTGACAGCATCCAGTCATATGTAAATGTTTCTAGTAATAATAAATAACTCTTCTTGAACCCACAAATCCCTTCATTTCTCCTCCCCCTCACTGCCTTTTGGGGTTTGGATCTGGAGTGTCCCCCCAAAAGCCTTGTGTACCTATGGATACTGCGCAGTCTTGAGCGGCGGGGCCTGGCTGGAAGGGGCAGATGCTTGGGACGTGACCTGGGGAGGCACATGCTGGTCCACCCTTCCTCCCAGGCTTCTCTCTGTTCTGCCAGGCTGTGCGAATCTCTGTCTCTGGAGCTCCAGCTCTGGCCCTGGACCCATCTCCAGCCCTGCTGTGTGATTCCACCATTTTCCAGCTGCCCATCCATGAAAGGACTGAGACCTTCTGAAACTGTAAGCTAAAACAAATTTTCCCTCCCTAAAGTTGTGGGTATCAGGTACTGAGTCACAGTGATGAAAAAGCAACTAAGACATGACCAAACTTTTTCAAAAGTTGCTTTCTTCACTTTTTCATTTTATGTCTCTAAAAGACAGCTATTTAAGTTGACTTCCACTGTCTACAAGGTACTAAAAGATTCTTTTTCCCCAAAAATATTCTTTATATTAGTATGTATTTGCAATACATAATAATTACATTTAACTTGGGAGATTGGTGCATATGCGTGTTACGTATTAATCATTTTTACATCCCTTGGAAAGATTCAACATTATCAACAGTTTTCATACTGTTACATCACCTGGAAGCTTTGAATTGTTATTTACCTTCATCTCAGTGTAGCATTTGACACTGACGACCGCTTGCTTTTAAGACGTTTCTACTTTGTTGGCTGTTTAGCAACTTGACACACTGCTGTTTTTCTTCTTTAATCCTTTCTTTGCTGCTTTTTTTTTTTTTTTTGGTGTGTGTTCTCTGCAAATGCTTGTTTCTCTGACATGTGTGGGTCATAGCACTGTGTCTTGAGCTTCTCACTACTTGTGAATGGTGCCACAATTATATGATGTTGCCCTAATTTCATTTGGAGTAACTCATTTCCTACTTTGATATCTCTCATGAGGATCGGGGATCCTGTATTGTAAAGAGAGCAGGTCTACTTAGCTCCCAGTTCCTGAGTCTGAAGTGATGGTGCCGGTGTGTCCTTGGCTTCTGGGGAGAGCCTGACACTGCTGTGTTGACACATGGCAGGAAAACAGGAAGAAAACATGGATATATCAGAAAAAAATACCTGTGCAAGAAGGAGACGGGAGAATCTGACCCACTTCCTGACATCAGTCAGCTCTTGGTACTGTGGTAAGACATTCGAGGTGGCCAGCTTGAGGGTGGAAGGTTCATTTATAGTTGGCTCACAGTTTCACTTCTTTCCATGGTTGCATGGTACTGTGGTAACTCAATCCACCATGGTGGGAGCATGGTCACACTGTGTGGGCTGGAATGCAAAATTAAAATAGATGGAGGAGCCAGTATCTCATTGTGCCCTTCATGGGCATGCCCCGAATGACCTCGCTTCCTTCCTCTTGCCTCCCCTCAAAATCAGCAGTACTTCTACCTGACGATCCACGTTCACTGTCATAGTTTGTTGGGGTCCTTTTTAAATATATGATAAATAGAACTATTTCTTTAGGGATCCACTTCTGTAGGTGAAGTGGTCAATACGGCCTACCTGATCTCCTCACTGATCATCCTCATCAAAACTCACTGGTTGTTCTCTCTTTGACTTGATTGACTTCAAATCCAAAAGCACCAGCCTGCAGATAAAATTTCATGACATGACCTCATTGGCTCTTTTTATCTATGGCCCGCCCATTGCTGTATAAAGCCCAAGCTCTTTCACAGAACGTGAAAAGGCTTTGGAGATCTCGCCTCTTCCTTTCTTCTCTCCCTCCCTCTTCCCCTCTTCCTATCTCTCTCCCTCTGTTTCTCTGTCTCCCTCTCTGTCTCAGTCCTTGTCTCTTTATCCAATTCTAAGATGAGACAGAGAAGGCAGGCCCTTACATTCCGCAATAACTTCCAAAAATACTAACAAGTATCTTCTAAAAATGAAACAAAAGCATAGTCCAAAAATTTAACAATCAAGTACAGAACATAAAATGTGAGAAAATAGGCTCATGTGAAGATCACAGCTTGAGAGCGTTTCCAGATTAGCTGAATATTCATGAGGCACCAGGTTAGAGGTTTAACAATTGGAATTCATTTCAATTCATAGCTTTTGAAAGAAGGTCTTGTAAAGCCTCAGTGTATTTCCTTCATTCACTTGACCTGCTCTAGGTCTGCAGTCTGCCCTTGTCAATACCTTTCTAGGTGTGACCCTTTCCATGGGGATTTTTATTCCTAGGACACACTGTGTTCTCCCTCATCTCCTGTCATTTCCTGTCACAGATGTTCTTGCCAGGCCTGCTCCTTCCTGTTCTAAAATGCTTTTGTTTGGCTAAGTTCTGCTCCTCCTTTAGGTTTCAGATGAAATTCTCCAGAAAGGCTACTCTGGAGACTCCACCTTGGCCAGGTTGCTTCTGGTGTTTCGTGCTGCAATGGCATATCCTACTTTGCTTTGGAACCCCCACATTTTGAACATATGTCCCTATTTTGCTGTCATTTCTTTAATGTGAATAACTTGGCTTCACTCACCTCTGTAAGCACAGCGGTAAGCACAAAGCCAACCTTGTCTGTAACTCCAAGGGCATCTGGGCTCATGCACTTAGTACTTTTAAAGATGGAAGCCAAGAATCACTTACAGAAATCTTCTGCTTTCTTTCAGAAGCATTTCCTCAATGTTTTGTATTTTTAGTACTGTCCTCTGGATAATGCAAATAAACACTGCATCTTAACATTAGCCTAACGACATCAAATCCAGGAGCTTGCTCAGTGCACCGCCAGGAGGTGGTGAGTAAAGTTTAAAGTCCTCTTGCGTAGAGATCATCTGCATGTCTCTCTTCTTGTTTCATCGTTGTTTCTTTATTCAGTATTTCTTATTTTCTAATTCCCTTTCACTTTCATTGCTTTCTCCTGTGGTGAGCATCAAGCCCTCTCTTTCCTCTGGCTGTTGTTTTCTGGAGTGAGAGGAATGATTACAACTCCTGACACAGCCGACTCCTTTCTCCCAGCAGCCTCTCTGATAGCCCTGGGCAAGTCTCCTCCACAAAAGGAGGCTGAAGTTTCAGGCGCAAAACTGGGGGTACTCCGTCTTCCCCGATGATTGATGCATAATTTCAGACAATTAAAAATCGGTTCAGTATCTTCAAACTTCATAAAATTTTATTGTCCTGGTTCGTATGAGTCCCTTGGTGGCAGAGACACATTCTGAGGACTGCACAGGTGATCTCATCATCGTGGAAACATTGCAGAGTGTAATTGTACAATCAGATGGTATTATGTCACTAGGTAATATAATCTTAGCAGACCACAGTCACATATTCTGTCCCTCATTAGCTGAAATGCCTTGACGTAGTGCATGAGAGTATTTGCTCAAGAAATTACTATCAAAAAAGCATTTGATTACAATTCACTAACACTATCTCCTTAAAATGAGATTTCGTACTCTGTTTTTACAAACACAAATGTACACACACACACGTAAGCAGAAGTAGTGTTACAATTAGCTACAGGGCAGCAAAACACAAAGTATGGGAGGAGATGAAAACTTACTTGAGAAAAGAAAATGTGAGATGTTACGCTGTGGCTAAAAAAAACTAAGGCACTGTCTCCTTGAAATGTCCCATAATTCCATTCAAAAATATCTTAAATAAAACTAGGAATCAACCTCATTAAGGAAGTAAAAGACCTCTGCAATTAAAATCACAGAACACTGAAGAAAAAACCTGATGAAGATGAAGAGGACAGAAAGGCCACCTATCTCCACAGATCAGCAGAATTAATATTTGCTAAAATAGCTATATAATCATAAAAGTGATCTACAGATGCAGTGAAAGTCACAACAAAATTCCAATGACATTCTCCACAGGGAAAAAAATACTAAAATGTATATGGAATCACAAGGACCCAGGAGAGCCAAAGCATCCCAGTAGCTAATTGTAGATTATATTTAAAGCCATAGCAACAACAGCCAGCATAGTATTGGCACCATGGGCATGTTACCAAAGGAATGGGACAGAGCACAGGAAGCCAGCTCATGTCAGCACAGCTGTCCGATTCTCAACAAAAGGGATAAAACAAATGTTGGGAAAAAAAGATAACCTCTCCAACAAATGATGCCAGGAAGACCGGGTATCCACTTGTAGAAGGCTGAAACTAGATCCTTATGTCTCACTCTGCACTAAAAATAAATTCAAAAGGGACCAAAAGCCATTACATAAGACCAGAAACTTTGAAATTGCTAGAAGAAACTGTAGGGGAAACCCTTGAAAGTGTACACACAGGAAATGGCTTCCTGGATAGAACTCCAATAGCAAGAAAATAGCAAGAATCAGCAAACAGGCCAACATCAGATTAAAAAGCAACTTTAAAATTTATATTCCAGCAATCTCTTTAAGGCTATGTTGTGCTCAGTTCCACAACCATCTACATTTTAAGTAATTTATTAGAGTAAATTATAAACTCTTGACACTAAAATGTATGTCATTTTCCTGTGATGGACATAGCAAGGAGCTACAGCTGAAATGTGTTTGCTCATGAACCTGAGATTAGAATGTGTAAACTCAGGAGTCATGGGGTGGGTGTCTGTCTCAGAGGCTTTGAGGGAGACTCTGTTCGGAGGTCCTCTCCCAGCCCCTGGTGGCTGCTAGCAATCCGGGTTATCCTTTGGGGATGTAGACATATCCCTCCAGTCTCTACTTGCACTTTCCCTTTCTGTGCTCACTACGGACCTCTCTGTGTGCTGTGTCCCCGTGTGATAAAGATTAGGACACAGCTGCCCCAAATGTGGCCTCTTCTCAGCCTGCCGAGACCCTGATTCTACAGTCACAGGCAGCAGAGTTCAGGCCTTTCGAGTGTTTTGGGGGAGTGTAGCTCAACCCACAATACACGCATGGACATTTTGACTTACTCATCGCACAGCTGCAGAGTCCTCACCCTTCCTTCTTTGCCTCAGTTCTCTATCTTTAAAAACACGGATGCTGCTTTTCCTTTGGCTCAAGCGGATGTCTAAATTGTGTTTTATTAGGGTTGATGATGACTTTTTAGATACAATACATCACCAAGTGAGTGACTCAGGAAAGAAAAACAAATTGGTAAGTTGGACCTCACATGAATTAAGAAGCAATCAGTAGTTTGACAAAGAAAAAAAAAAAAAACCTTCTGGATTTGATGGAGTTTGGTTGTAGGGACATTGCTATATTCCCTTGCACTCTTCCATGTGTTTGAAGTTGCTTTCAAGAGCTGAAACTAAAAAAATGTTTACCGATGTTTTTCTGTATAGAATTTCCTGAAAGTGTGTTTTTTAACTCTGTAAAATACGTTTTCCTTACTAAAACCATGTGTAGAGTGATCTAAAATGATTTTCACACCCACATTTATTTTCACTTTCGGCAATATTGTTTGACATCCAGGTATTTCACTCACGTGTGATATTATAACTCAAAAATTGACTTGTAACCCAGTACTCACTTGTGTAACACCCCAACAGTTTATTTTCTTTCTCTGTTTCTTCCTTTGGGTTTTTACTTATGACTTCCACAGATACTTAGTCTTAGACTACGACCTCGTAGTCTTAGACCAAGATAACTATTTAATTTCTTGATCTATTAAGAGACAAATTCGCATTGAATCCCTTAATGCATTCTACTTGCATAGCAAATGATTACACTGTTTCTGAGAGACAGCATCGGGAGGAAAGTCTTCACTTTATATTTAGATCCAAGTTGTTGCTGGTCAAGCTTCTCCAGGAGAGACTGATATCCTTCAGTGAGTGGTTCGTACTGGGTATTTAAACTTGCTGGCATCTAGATTCGTGCTTGACATGCTACAAGTTTGGAAAATGCTGTCAGTGTATGAAAGTTGGACAGAAATAACATTTGCCCTGGTCAGGACCTCGGTGTCCACACAGTCCGCCGGCTGGTCCCACTCAGAGATAGCATTCAAATCAGCATAGAAGTCAGTGCTGAGTGCATCTCTTTTCATTTCCTGTCTTTTGATGGGTAAGTGTCTTAGTGGAAACAAAATCAGCATATCCTATGGCATTTTTCTGACAGTAAATAACAATCTGTTAAAGAAAGGCACAATTCCTGAAGCCACAGCCACCAGCGGCCCATGGCTGGAATGGAAACCCAGCTGCTCGAGGTGACAAAATTATTTATGCCTTTGCTGCATGTTAAAAGCATCTCTGAAGTCTACATCAAAGACAGTAAAATCACAAAATACTTAAATCAGAGATATCTAAATATAATATTAAGCATAATTTAAAATATAAAGTTGGTATTACATTGTCAATAACTTGATTTTAAGAAAAAGCCTCTTGATAAAGTTGATTTTTATATGTATCATGTAGCTGAAATTATTGAAGCCAGTACTGTCAATAGTAGATCAACAAACAGGTTGTGTTTTGTAAAAGTAATTGCTTCCTTGACAACCCTACAAAAATTTTATTTTTATTGAAACTTAATTGTTTCAAAGATGTATAAAATACTAACTTTGGATTATATGGCAGACTTCTGCTCTGAAAAGCTTATTTTAAAATGGCATTTTACTTCACATAGCAGAATAAGTGTCCTGCGGGCAACTTCATATGTACATTGTAGTTACCCAAAGAATTATGTTATTTGGGTATAAATAGTGAAATTGTGGCCACTAAATACTTTATACTCTGTTCTTTTCCAGTAGATATTATTTTCTGATCTTCAGATTTTTTTACACCCCTCTGAACTCTAGAGAAGGAGGCTTTGACTATCTGTCAAAATTGTGTTATATCACATTGCTTTTAAGGAAATACGCTACTTTGACTAGAAGATGAAATATCTGCAGAGCATTTAGAAAAAAAGAAAGAAAACAAATCATTAATGTCTGTAGAATTGTGGAAATCATATTGTAAAGATCATATTCTATGTTGTACTATTTAAATGGCCCTGAATGTTTATCACAGCTTTCATGATTTTAGATAAATATGTGACACAATATTAATACAGCTAAGCTAATCTTTCCACAAAGTGGTCCACATATCATGGATGGAACAAAGCATCTTTTAGGTAGTACAGAGACTGACATCATCTAATAATTAGTATCTGTATATTAGAATGGTCTAATGGTCTGTGTATTATAAATGATCTCCAGTGAAGTATTTCTTTTCATTTTCAGGCCTTTACTTACTTTTCTGCCTCAGTGAATGCATACCGGACTTGTGACCTACTTTCATCAATGGAATGTGTCAAAATTGCTGTGCTATTTCCAGTCCTGACCCTTGAGAAAGTGTGACCTCTTCTACTTGTTACTTAAGGAGCTCTGCACCAGTCATTAAGCAGCATGCATTCCCTGATGGGGGAAGTATGTACAGACCACCAAATAAAAATGAAAAGGAATCATCTGCTGGTCCCGGCTGAGCCGAGAGCTGCAGCTATCCCTTCAAGGACACCGGTCACACAGAGTCATCTTTGAGATGACAACCTTGATACTGACCAACTGCAGAAACAATACTCTGAGTGGTACCAGGTAAACTCTTCAACCAAGCCCCAGTCAACTCTTGAGTCATAAGAAACATCCAAACTTTTGCTTTTAAAAATGTTCCCCCAGGTGGTTTATTTCCTTGCCACACACAGCCAGGCTTGCTCAGTTCTTTTTATGTGTAATTTATGGAAATGTATTTCCCTCTTCTCACTGCCTTCATGTTGTCCCAGAGGTTGTGTTGTGATGTGCTACCAGTATCATTTGTCTCTGTGAACTGTTTTTATTTCTTCCTTGATTTCTTCAGTAACCTAAGGTTTATTTAGAAGACTGCTGTTCAATCTCCATTTGTTTGAATTGCAGTTGATTTCTAGTTTTATTCCACCATGATCTGACAGGGTACCTGGGATTATATCAGGTTTTATTTTCTTGTACTGTTTAGGCTTTTTTTTGTGTGTGTGGATTAGAATGTTGTTTACTTTGGAGTATATTCCATGGGCAGCTGAGAAGAACGTGTTTTCTATTGTTGCTGGATTAAAAACTCTTGTCTCTGTCAGATCCATTTCTTCTATGATGTAGTTCAGATCTGCTGTGTCTTTGTTGATTTCATGTCTAGTTGTCCTGTCTTCCTGGGAGGGGGGAGTATGAAAGTCTTCCACTATTATAGAGTTGGAGTTTAGCTGTTTTTTGAAGTCCAGTAGCTTTTGTTTTACGTAGTTGAGTGCACCATTGCTTGGGGCATAAATGTGTCAGTTCCTCTTGCTGTATTGTTCCCTTTACAAGAATAAAGCGACTTTTTGTCTTTTTTGACTAGTTTTGTTTTAAAGTCCACTTTGTCAGCATAGAGTATCACTACCCCTGCTTTTTTTTTTTTTTGGTCCCCCACTGAGTGAAATATAGAACTCCAGCTTTTCACTTTGAATCTGTATTTGTCTCCATGTTTGAAATGTGTCAATTGCTAGCAACATATGGTTGGGTTGTGCTTTTTTAAACCAGTTAGCCAATCTTTTGATTGGTGACTTGAGGCTATTAACATTTAGAGTTATAATTGACACGTGAGTCTTGGGTCCTGCCATTTTGTCACCCTATGACAAAGAAATTTGAATTATTTTCTTTACTTGATATTTTAGATGTTCTCTCTATTAAAGATAAATTATTGTGGTTTTTCCCTATTCAGCAGACCCTTGGAACTTTTCTGTAGTCTTGGCTTGGTTGTCATAAATTTCTTCAAGTTTTCTTTGTTGTGGAAGGTTTTTATTTTATTGTCGATTTTAAATGATATTTTTGCTAGATATAGCAGTCTTGGTTGACAGTCACTATCTTTCAGGGCTTTGAGGATTTCACTCCAGGCTCTTCTGGCCCTTAGAATTTGTTTTGAGAAGCCTGATGTGACCTTGGTAGATTTGTCTTGATATGTAAGTTGCTTTTTTTTTCTTTTACAGCTTTTAGAATTCTCTATTTTGTGCATATGTATGTTTTATTATCATATGTCTAAGGGAACTTCTGTTTTGATCATACATAGTAGGTTGCATGCCTTTTTCATTTTCTATGTGTGGGAAGTTTTCATTTATGACTTCAGTGAATAGATTTCTTAGTTCTTTAATATAGCTTTCTAGTTTTTTTTTGTATTCCTGCTATTCTGAGACTAATTTTCCTTGAGTCTTCTATAATCTGTTATATTCCATTTCCGTGTTGGCATTGAATTATTTGATGGTGACTAAAAGTCTGGAGCATTATTTCGTTCTTGTCCTCTAAACCAAAATTCTCTCCTCATTTTTTTGTCATTCCGTTCCCTTGACTTTCCGTGGATTTTAAAAAAAAAAAAAATCTCCTGATACTCTTCTTTATCTTTTCATATTTTGAGAATTCTTTAGTGAATCTGTCGTTCGTTTTCTGTATTGACTTCTGCAGCTCTGCTATCTTTGCATTTGTTTTCTTGTTAATTTCTCTGGCTAAATCCTTTTTAAATTCTTTAAGTAACTTGTGTAGTTTGTTGTTTGAGTTTGTCTTATAATCTTCCAGTCAATTAAAGACTTTTTTTGAAGTGTAGGAATTTCAGATCTTCTGGTTCTTCCTGGGTCTCCCTTGGTGAGCTGGGGGTTTTCTGCGGCACCTTGCTCCTTGTTTTCTCCTCTTGCTGTGAGCGTTCCCTCCACTTGCTGTGGTAGCCCTTTAAGCAGTCTCTGCATTCTGAGGGGAGAGTGTTGCTCTTGGCTCTGCCATACGCTGACTGTGTCACTGCGGTGGGGTTCCTAGTTACAGCTCACCTCCTTTGCATTTCCAGCCCTGACCTTGCTACTTGGTCCACCTTAGTAGAGCTTTTCTGCTGCGGGCGAGGCTGCCAGTCCCGGCATACTCTCGTCGGGTGGATTGCAGGGTCATGGATGGCGTGGATGGAGAGTGCAGTGCAGGGATGCAGTGCAGGGGTACAGTGCAGATGTGCAGTGCAGGGGTGCCCCCCGTATTCTTTTCATGTGAAGCAGGAGCTGGGCCCTGGATATTTTAGTCTGACAGCATTCTATCCAGTCACTGTTCCTGGAGAATTTTTTGAATGGCTGAGCATGGTTTCCTACCAGTTCCACTGACTTCTAGCGTGTGCTCCCTCGGGAAGCCATCTGTATCAGTAGTGTCATGAGGGACTCAAACCCTCTGGTGTAGGGTCTAGGCTCTGTCCCTGGTGGCAGGGTCAGCGGTGCTAGCACAGGTCTGAGCACGGCTGCTTGGGAACCTCCAAGAGGCTTCACTGATAGGTGCTGGTTAGGCCCAGCTGCCCTGGGCTTTGCGGTGACGAAGGGGAATCTGGGAGTGGCTACCTGAATGTCTCCAGGTTGTTGCAGTGATGAGTGCCAATTCAGGGCTCTTAAAGGAACTGTGTGGTGATTAATATACCATATTTTGGAAAGGCTTATGGTGAGGCAATAAGATAACGTGGCTTAGAAACAATTGTATTTGTTGCATTTTGATTCGCCAACAATCTTGCTGTGGAGGAAAGAATCCAATGAATTGATCCGTCCATACTTTTCATTTGCCCTAGAATTTTAGGCCTGCCCACACATGCCTGAATCTCAAAGACCAAAACATCCACGATGATATTTTTAAAGAAGAAATAGTATAAAAACTGGAGTTTCAACTAATAATTATTAAATACTGAATTTATAACCACTCTGCAGCACTGCTTTTTTTTTCTTTTGAAACAGGGTCTCACTGTGTAGCCTAGGCTGGTCCTGAACTCACTCTGTAGCCCAGGCTGGTCCTGAGCTCACTATGTGGCCCAGGCTGCCCTTGGACTCATGGCAATCCTCCTGGTTCACAGCATTGCTTCTTTTAGTTGTCTTAAAATGGTCACCTCAGCGGGTTGACAATCACTGATTATTCTGCAAATTTTATAATTGTATAGAATCATGAACTGGAGTCAGCCCTGCCACGGGTATTTCTGTTTGCTTTCCCCTTTGGTTTATCATAACCAATAGCTTAGCAAATGAATCCCGTTATGGAAGAGGGATTTAAAAGAGAAATTTTAATGAATGGAGGCAAAAAATGATAAAGCTATAATTAAAGCAGTCTTATGTCTTCAAAGAGTTACAAGGACTAAACAAATATACCACTTAGCGTTTTATAAATATCCTTTCCAGAGAAAAAGGAAATATTATTAAAACATGTAGCAACAGTTGGAATTTGCTATTTTTTATGAAGTGCCAGTGACACTCTATTCCGCTTTGAATTGTGCATTTAGAGATCAAAACTAATCATCCTCAAGTACAATTTTGCATTATTATAACCAAACAATACTAAGGCAAATCTATCAAAACATTTAAAGTTAGGTGTATGGACAGTTAAGCATCCTAGTAATCCTGTATGTTGTGATGAGACAAATGCAGAAGCTTTGTTACAATCATCTATGGTGTCATATGGAAATACAAGGCTAGAGAGGCTGAGAAATTAGCAGAGTCTTTAGTAAAATTGCTTTGAATAAAATGAGGAAGATGGTGTTTGGCTACAGAAAAAAATGTGATCGATAAAGTGCTCTCATCAAAAAATTGAGTTTATTTTAATATGACAGATATTTCCAGAAACCAAAGACACAATGATTATAGTAAGTGAGAAATGGTATTATTCACTAACTGCTACTTTTCAAACATGGGTGAATACAGAATTCCACGAAGACACATTTTTTTTTTTTAGTCAAGCATTAAAGATACATTAACTGGAGAAGAAATTTCTAAATGAACTGACAACTTTAACCCAAATAGTAACATAGACTAAGAGTGATATTTTGGGTTAAACACTGAAACTCAAGACACTTAGTCTGCTAAGAAAAACTATTTCAGGCCTTTAAGCTGTTACAACAGAAGCACAACATATTCTAAATTGAACACATAGGAAAGTTGTAGTCCCATTTGGTTAAGAACTATTATGTTAGCAAATATATTTTAAAATCTGCTGAAGTGATCGCTTTTATTGAAGGCATATCTCCAAAAACTCGACTGTTCTCAGCTTTATAAAGAGATGGAGAATATATACAAATAACTGCTACCTAGAACTGAGGTCTAGGGCCAGGGAGGAGCAGCTCAGTGGTGTAGCTTATCCCTAGAATGTGTGAGGCCCTGGCCTGATGGGCATGTTCACTTCCACTGTGAAAGTCTTCAGTGCTTCCTCAAATTATAAAAAGTCCAATCCCACTGAAAGGTATGTATTTAATCAGTGAGGTTTCTATGCATGTATTTGTAAATTTATTGAATTTTACACATTAGTGAGTATTATCTCAGCTTGTGGATTAGGGGAAGTTGTGGCAATGGGCCATCCTCTCTTATCTTTGACTTTCAACATGTACAAGTCCTTCTCAGCTGGTCCAGGACCCTGTTTCCTGACGGTCTCCATTTTGGAGCCCACGTGACAGATGTCCACCACCAAAACAGTCGAATAAGGAAATATGTATAAGAACTTGTGCAGTGGCTCTCAGGAGCTTCTACGAGGATGTGACCTGCGCTGTTCTGTGCACCGACATGAGTCCCATGGCTTAATTTCAAATGAAGTGAAGAAAAAGAAGCCAACAAGTGAAGGAGCTCCGAAAACCAGAGCTCGTGAGATTCCCAAATGAAAGAAAATACATCAATTACACAGGTAGAAAGAAGAATGCGTACCTGCTTGATCAAATGAAGTTGGAGAGTTTCTGTTGTCTGAACTGCATATCATTTTTTGGTGAGTTTGCCAAAAACTATTTGGATTTTTATAATAAAATTGATAAGAATTTTATAAAAAGGCACTTGAAAGATGTGCCAAAAAATTCTTCATAAACTTTCTTCCAGTCAAGTGCCACTGGTGAATGGATGGGCAATCCTTACCACACATCAGCAGACGTGGCATGTTTGCCAAGAATTCATCCCCAGTCTCGTGTTACATCTAAGACACAAGTGGTTTATTTCTTTTTCTGATCCCATACTCAAAGTTTGCTCATTTAGTTAACACAGAAACTTTAAAAAGAAAAACTTTCATTTAGAAATCACATTTTTACCTTCTGCTAAGCTAAGCTAAATGTGACCTTATCATTGGCTAATCAAAACTGACAGCTCTTTTCCACTGATTAAGGTAATTTTAGGAATTCAATTTTGAAATGGATTCGATTTAACATTACTTATATCTTATTTAGCATGAAAACTTGGTTTTAATTATACTTCTGCTTACAGCTATTTTCTATTTATGTCAAGAGAGTTGAGCTTTTATTTGTTTGTTTATTTATGTACTGGTACGTAGGCACAAAAAAGACACTTCCTTGGGTACAAAACTCCCAAGAAATTGATGTAGATACACTGACCTCAAGGAGCTGAAACACAAAGTCCCCACTGCTGATATGTGACTTCCGTCCAATGCCTACAGCGAGAAAGCAGCAAGGAGATGAATAGCTTCTCACTGGAGAAACCCGACAATCACTGTCGCAGCCAGGTGATCAAGAATCACCTCCAGTGACAATCGTCTTGATGGTGTGCGTCCTTGATGAGCAGTGGCAAAAAGGTACTCTACCCCTAGGAGCTTCTCCCTAAGAAGGAATAACCCAGTTCTGATCAGGTAAATGACGTCAAATTCCAATTGAGGAGGATCCTGCCATTTACCCAGCCAACCTTCCTTAAAGCCTTTCAAGTCATCAAAAACAGAAGTCTGAGGTGCTGTGACAGCCAAGAGAAGCCTAAGGACACAGGACTGCTGAAGATGGTGTAGCGTGAGTGAGACCGTAGGACAGTCAATGAGCAGAAGGTTAAAAACCTAGCAAATATGAAGAAAGCATGGATTTGGCCAATAATGATGTATCCATATTGATTTACACAGTGAGACCAGTGCACCATGCTAATGAATAATATAATTCATATATCATATGAATTATATTATTCATATATTGGGGAAACTGAGTTTAGGTATGTTGGAATGCTATGTGGTATTTTTATTTTGTCTTTTTGTATTGATCTAAAACCACTCCAAAATTGAAATTTTACATAAAAATAAAGTCAGGAAGATTTTTAAACTAAGCAAATAAAAACTTTTCCATCGATTTTTTTTTTACATCCATCTGTGTAGATTTTTTAAAAATAGTAATAGCTGCTAATTTTTAAAATGGTGGCATGCACCCACTATAAAATATAATTGTTATGTTTTAGAAACTGTACATTTACTACCAAAAATAAGAAAATCACTTAAGGAAATAGAAAATGTTTATTTCCCTGCTTATTGTATCATGTGGCTTTCTGTGCCTGGCTTTTTCACCTTCCGTAACATTAACAAGATCAGCCATGTTGTAGCCTGTACCGGTTCCTCACTCCTTTTTACACTCGAATAACATTCCGCTGTCCGGCTGCACCGCACTGCCACATCTGGCCCTCAGTCAGTGGACTTCTGGGCTTCTTCTATATTTTTGACTAATATGAGCAATGCCGCTGTGCGCGTTTCACAGACACGTTGCAGTGAGAGCGTGTTTCCATTTTTCTTGGCTATGTGTACCCAGGATTAAATTTACTGAGTCATTTCATAACTTGTGCTAAAATTTTTGAAGAACTGCCAAACTGTCTTTTAAAGCGGCTGGTCCACTGTGTACTTCTGACTGTGACGGGCAGCAGCTGCCAATCCTGTCCTCCTCCTCATCACGTCCTATCGTCTATGTTTTTAATGATAGCCATCCTAGTGGGTGAGAAACGACATTGCATTGTTTTGATTTGCGTTTTTGTATTTTGGGGGGAAAAGATATCTACTCAAATCCTCTGTCCACTTTTAAATTTTGTTATCTTTTTTATTGTTCAGTTTTTAAAGCTTTTATACTAGAAGGTATCAGCTCTGTTAGCTAAAAATGTTTTTTTTTTTCTGATACTGTGGACTGTCGTTTCACTTTCTTGATGTATCCTTCTAAGCATAAAAGCTTTTGGCTTTGCCCTGAATTCCTGTATTCCTTTTTTTTGTTCACTGTGCTTCTGATCTGAGTTTGGAGCAGATGTGAATCTGCTTCTAATCGTGAAGGTACCAATGCCTAAAGTCCAGGCTCATAAAGACTTATATCTGTGTTTTCTATTTACTTTAGTTTTAGCTCTTACATGTAGGGCTCTAACCCACTTTATTTTAACTTTGCATATGGAGCACATGGGACGTTGTGTCAAACGTTTTAATTGCATTTATTACGGCATCATTCTCTGTGGAGCTGCTTCTGTGCCCTCTTCCTCCAGTTACTGATCTCTTGGAATAACATATGTGGCCTGTACCAGTGCTGAAGAAATTGTGATTTCTCTAGTATTTAATTGAACTCAATTCAAAAGACTAACAATAGCATTAATGTGCCACCCCTAGTTTTCTAACTTTGTTCTTCAAAATAGTTGATGTGGCTCTTCCAGTAATTGTTACTTTCGACTTTAAATTTACCTTATCGTGACAACTGTCTTATCATACAAAACCCATCACAGTTGAGATCATAGTGTATGCGTGTTTTTAATTAGTTATTTTAATTGGTATTTTTACCTTGAAATTATTTCTTCACTCCTAGAGAAAACTCTTACAAATGCAAAACAAAACACACAAAAAGTAATAATGTGTTTTACCAATGTAGGTGGTCTTTTACTAACCTTCCCATTTTGAAGGGATTAAAGAAGAATAAAATCATCTGCAGACTTCAGATATAAGCTGCTTTACTCTCAGAAGGACGAGAAATTGACATTTTCCCTGGAATTTTCACCATGCTGAACAAGAGGAGAAAAATTCTGGAAGATGTTGCTAGGACCATTGGTTAGAATGTAAGGCTTCTCTCTAATTTCTCTTCTGCAAATGAGAAAAGAAAGACCTTACGAAGTGCTAAGGATTTGATATTAAACCATGAGCCTCATTGGATACATTTGCCTAATATTGGCTTGACATTTGTAACTTTTTTCCTGTTAGTTAAATCTTATAATAAAAACTTCTAATATCTCATGTAGTCTCAGTCATTGGGTAAAAGAAAACTCAATTATACTAATGACTTGCTATGTCTTCCCTGCGGTAAACAAGGAATCCATCGTACAGTGCAGCTGGAAGGCAAGCCACCAGAGTCCACGGGAGTCCAGTGGGGCAGGGGCCCAAATACACACCTGCGTGGCCGTCGTGGTCTGAGAAAGACTTGCCAGGAGGGACCGAGTGGAAAGAAGCAAGAGTGGAGATCGCTCAGCCCTGATCCCAGGAATAACCTAGCAGAGCAGAGAAGAAATGTGCTTTCATCTAGGCCAACAAGAGTGAGAGGCTAAGTGCTTAGAATTGGCCAGTGCTGTCACAGACTGGCTGGTGCAGGTATGTCAAGTGCTGTCAAAAGGACCTGAGACCAAGCAAGTGTGAAAAAGAATCTATCGAAAGACCATATGCAAACACTCTTTAAGAAATTGGAGCCCATCATAAGTTACCCCCGAAAAGTGTGACTGATTTGTACTTTACATTTTTATTACAATACATTTGCCCTGATGGCGAGAATTGAGCTGCTTATAAGTAAGAGGACTAGAAATAATAGTTCTATGTGCTTTTAAATTATTAAAGACACTTTTGTGAAACCAAAACCTAGTATAAGATCACTTGCAATGCAAAATAAATCACATATCAGTTGTAGAAAAAAGGACTCACATTAGTGGTATTTTCAGGTGCATATGTTGACCTTAGCAACTCAATTCTTTTTACTTCAATGAACTTAGATGTATGTTCCTAGCAGACACTGTGTGCCTTGTGGATCTATGAAACAAAGAGAAAATATTATATCCAATAGTGGTTTATGGCCTGGGAATAATCTCAGTTTGTAAAATAATTCTACAGTATGCTCAATGCAGGAATGGTTGTTCCTACATGTAACTGAAAATTCTCATGAGGAAGGACAACATCGTGTGAAAGAAGCATTTATTAATTTACTTTTATGTTAATGAAGCAAACTGTAATGTCTATTCTGTCACCAACTTTTAAAATGTGTGCTCTACCAATGCTGAAGGAATTCCTTATTCTTGTGAAATATTACTTCAATCATGTTAAGTGAGTTCGGATTGTGTGCCAGGCACACTTCTATCATCCTATGTTACAGCCATCAATGGGGGCAGCAGGGAATCCAGATGAACACTTGATTAAAAACAGTTTTGATTCTCTGGGTCTCCAAGGAGTTTACTCCCACACCCGCTGAGGAAAACCTGCACGCAGAGCTTCATCTCCTTGCCAGGCCTCGGCCTACATCCAAGGTCTGAGAAAGCTCAAAGGGGCCGGGATCACGTCACAGGAGGGCGTGGACAACATGAACAAATGCTCCCAAGATCACTGGGACAACTGGAGTTGGGGAGATTGAATTTCCTGCATGACTGTGCAGAACAGCCCCAGTTGGGGCAATTCTTGTCCTCAAGCTGGGGCAGTTGAAGAGGTCAGCCCAGATATCTAGCTGTCCCCTGGCTCTCTCTCAGGATGTCTAACAGCCACTAAGACCTGGTAGTCCAGGTGAGCTTCCCTTCCCTCCTGCACTGATTTCTCTTTGCATTTGCATTTTGCGGTCAATGATACCACCAGTCACCTTGTCACAGAATCCAGAAACTTAGAGCCTGTGTGCTCAGGCTGAATTTCTCGTGACAAATCTCTGCCCTCTAATATTATTGCAGCCATCAGCTCTTGTCTTCTGTCTCCACAGGGCAACCATTATCTTTCCACATCTGGACCAGAACCATAGTTTCCTATCTGGACTTCAAACCCATTGGGCCAGCCTGAGCCAAATGGTAACCTCAGGATTAGCCTGGACTGCAAAGAGAGACCCAAATATCTGTAACCAGATGAATCCTGTCACTATCTTCCTTAAAATGCACCATAATTTACCCTGTGTACAAAGTGAAGCCTCTTAACCCCTGAACAGACACATACAGCCTTTCTTAACCAGATTTCTCCAAATTCTCCATTGTGTGTAACAAGATTTGACATAAAAAGGATGGCTGCCAAGGACAAGGGGCATAAATTAATGGTTAAAGCACTTGCCTAGTAAGCACAAGGCTCTGGGTTTGATTCCTCAGCACCACATAAACCAGGCGTGGTTGTGCACATCTGTAATCCCAGCCATTGGGCGGCTGAGGAACGAGGATTGCCATATTTGAGACAAGCCTGGGCTACATAGCGCGTTCAATTCGCTTTATTTGATCTGGTGACAATATAGAACCCTGTCCTATGTCACTATTGATTTTTCCCATGGTCCTTCCCAGGGACTGACATACTGCATGAGTAACACTCTTGGGGAAAAATTGTCCAAAAAAATAGGATTTCAACTAATGGAGCTCTAACACAGAACACATTTTAAATCTCATCCACGGAGTCTGAGTGACAAAGTTATATGCATTGCTGGCAAGCAAGATATTTCCCATGTATTTGGAAGGTTCTAGTCATGTCAATGATCCAAGCTTGTTTCAATTAGCCCAGAAAATTTTATTCCTTATGAATCTCTGTTGGTTTATATTTATGGACAATTTCTTTGTTTCTGGGCTTTACTGAATCAAGTTTTTCATAGTCCTTTGTAGAATAATGCTAGGGATTGATGTAAATTTGGTAATATTTAATCTGAGGTCTTCACTCTTTTCAAAAATTTTTTGACAATCTTGTTACATCTAAAGTCACCCAACCCTTTTCTCTATTAGTGGAATTTCAATTGTATCTCCAAGCTCATTCAATATACTTTACATGGGTGCCTTTTAACTACCTAAGACTGCCTATTTCTCTTTTCCATTAGACTGTAAATATGTATTTCTTTGTAAAGCTTTAAACAGTTTCCCATATTGCAAACCTTCTCTTTAATTAAATATGTAAAAATAAAAGACACTGAAAATAAGTTGATTAGTCTAATGTAGTGTTGAACTATTTTCCCAAATGATCAAGTCAACATTGGTTCCATTCTGATTTTGCCTTACAAAGCTGGATGTTTTTTGAACGTCCTATAACCATAAAAATAGAGGCTCAACCATGTTTTTATGAATGTCTTTGGTCTGTCTCTCTTTCTCATATTTGAAATTATGACTCTCCAAGTCTGAGTTCAATAGAAAACTCCACTTGAAGCTCATTTTGTCTGTAGCAGCCAGGCTATTTTGTCAATTCAGAGTAATTTCATGATTGTACTAATTTAGAATGCCTCATTCCTGCTGAATAGTTTCCCCCTTAGGTTTTTCTCCCATTGTGTCGCATCCATTTTTCTATGAATTTTGGAAGTAAGGGAGTCCTGTTTGTTTATGATTACTTTTCTCTCTGTAATTTCTCATCTACACCTTTTTTTCAATTTTTGCTGTTTCCCTTAATTTTTTATCAAATTAGTCCACAAATGCATTAAAAATTAAAAAGTATTCATGTCTCCAGTGCTTGGCAAAATGGTCTCCAATCCTGCTAGTGACAAGTAAGCTCAGGAGTTCTAGTGACATTTCCTTCATTTTTGTGCCCATAATTCTATATGACATATTAATATTTCTCAAGGTCTGAAATACATTTTTGATTTTTCTAGAAATAAGAATTATTAATTTTAAGTACTCTCATCTTATTGCCTCATAATGTTCTTAGTTTTGTTATATTATTGTGCTAGTTCTGTCATTTCTTAGTTTTGTGTTACTATGGGAGTAGTTATATACTTTGATCAATCAATGCAAGACAGTTTTTCCTTCCAGGGAAGTTATTGTGTTGTGTGCTGGATATTTGGTGGGACCTTTGTAGGTAAGCATGTCGAGAGAACAGTGCTGGTAGATGACATAGATTCGAGGAAGCCCTGGGCCACCTGTAGCCTGTGACATTAGAAGCACCAATGGGGGTGGAAACAAACAACAGAGGTGAAGGCACGATGAGTGGCATGAGGGCAGCTGGCAGAGCTGCGTTAGGTGATGCCCGAGACCAAACTTCCTGGCCTTCTCTGAAAGAAAAGGGGCCAGGCCCTGTGGAGAAGTAGAGGGGCTTGTCTCCCTGGCAGCAGCCCAGGGTGCATCACCCTTCCTGTGGCTCTTGGAGGTGGGGCGTGTCCTCTGACCGAAGGCCAACTTCTGATTGCCCTAAGATGTACTGATGAGGGTTCTAGCTGAGGGAGAAGTGACAGAGTCACGTGCTAGGTAAGTATGAGGGGACAGCTGGACAGCAGTAAGGCCCAGTCATGCTTAGCGACTGCTGAACACCAGGTGAGCCAGCACCACAGGGCTGTGGCCAGCTCTGGAGCACTTCTTCTGTCCAGAGTAGGACCTGAGTTGGCGGGAGGTGGGGATATTGTTTGCTACCACTTTCCATATTAACTCAAGAATTGTCACAGTCATGCACTGCAGTCATCTACCTAGTTTCCACCACAAACCTTTAATTCCAGTTGTCATCCAGTCTCTATTTTGGGATGTCTCCAAAGCCAATGTTTTGCCAGGATAAAGACTGACACTACCACAAATGAATAACCCCTTTATCTGCCCATGTCTGCAGCATCCTTGCCCCTCACTCCACCGTCTTTTACCACTTGTGGAGCCCTGTATGGGCAGAAAGGAGTATCATGGGGCAAAAGATCACCTGCTCAGAGAGGAGGGCATCTGCAGACTCTGGTCCTTAGCAGGGTGTTCAACACACCAGCAGCAGTGCGGGAGAACAAGATGCTGCTTTTTCCCGGATCTGAGACGGGCTCTGAAGCCAAAGGACTGGCTACCTGAGGATAGGCCAGTAAAGGGAGGGAGGGGTGTAGACAAGCGTCATCAAATGTCTCTCTATGTAATTCAAGTGCCACTTGAATATACTAAGAGGAAAAATACAGCAGAGATGGGATGAGCTTCTGGGATACGTGGGCTCATCTGCACAGGTTTGATCATTTGATCAACAATGCTTATGCAATGTAATTTTCAACCTTTGGTTATCTATATCAATTTTGCTAAGCAGGACTGGGCCAGGCAGGGCTGTGGAATGTTCAAGGGTGATCTATTAGGGGATAAATAGAAAATTAGAGCAAAGACATACAGAAATGTGATAATGCCATGACATTCAAACATGAATTTTATGTATTTAATACATTTATTGGTTCTTGACAAAAATAATAGGGCTTTTGAAAAAGTCAAACCTGGTCTCTCAGAAGTTTTGCTCAATAGTACACTATAAAAAGTAGCATGGGTTATTTTTACAATTGGAAATTATGCTCTTTTGTATTTTCTCTAAGGGTATTTTTGATGTTTGATTTCCCTACCACTCCACTACTGTCAGATAAATTAAGGAGAAAAGCATTCTGTCCCGATGATTGCAACTCGTTGATGTAACGACCAAAGCCAGTCAGCGCTTCCTCACACCAAGGCCAGCTCAGGCCTGGCTTTCAGGGAAACCTATTTTCCTGTGGTTGGCGATATGCTCTGGTCTCACTAAGACCATCTCAGGAGCTCCTGCCAGAAGCCTCTCTGTCCAGCTGCTGTGCTCTTCTAATTTCTCGTATCCTATCCCCTGGCCTAAATAGGAAGCAAATCGGCCATTTTGCCGAGCATTCTTTCATAGGAAATGAGTCCTAAAGAGTACTTTGGGTAGAAATAAAAAAGCAGTTCTCAGATGAAGAAGTCCAAATGGCCAATAAACACATGAAAAGATGTTCAACATCCTTAGCCATTAGAAGAAAAGTACAAATCAAAACACCACTAAGATACCGTCTAACCCCAAGAGAATGGCGTCTATCAAGAACTCAACAGCAATCAGTGCTGGCGAAGCTGTGGGGGGAAAGGAACCAACCTTCTTACACTGTTGGTGGGAATAAATGGGTACAACCACTATGGAAAGAAGTATGGAAGTTCCTCAAAAGTTTGGAAATAAATATCCCCTTCGATCCAGCGATACCTCTCCTGGGAATTTTTCCAAAAGAGTTAAAAGCATCATATAACAGACACATGTTCATAGCAGCACAAGTAACAATAGCTAAAATGTGGAAGACGCCAAAATACCCTTCAACAGACCAGTGGATACACAAACTGGTATTTATACCCAATGGAATACTACTTGTCTATGAAGTCAGACGGTTAGAGGCTTTTGTAGGTAAATGGAGGCAACTTGAAACCATCATTCTCAGTGAAGTGAGTCAGATGCAGGTTAAATATCGAATGGTTTCTCTAATACGAGAAACCCAGATCACAGTCATTTCATAGAATTAAGTGGGGGAATTAATGGGAATTGGTGGGGAGAAGAAGAGTGTGGGAAGATGGAAAGGGAGAGGGGAAGGATTTGTAATTTTGTCGCAATACACATATGCACTAAATACTCAAGATCAATGTAAATATCATGTATTACATATATCCATAGCAATAAAATGGAGAAAAAAGAGTGTTTTGAGTCAACATTGGATTTCACTCTTCTTTCATTATTACTTCAGTGTTGTGCAGTTTCATTGTTGGGACTGTGGTGGTGGCTGATTTGGTGGCTCTCGGCCGTCCGTTACTAACGAGTGTTGTACTATGCATTTTACAATATGTCACCAATTTCTTCTTTAGCATAAAAAACTCTTTGGGACACAAGACAAACTTTATGTCTTCCTCCCCACTCTCCTGTCCCTGGAAATCCTCTGGTATTGTAGAGAGTAAAAATAATCCACGATTGGAATTTTGCTAAAAGGATACAATAATCTACAAAAATCTCTTCAGGAATCGGCAGGAAATCTCAGTCTTTCTCATGTCCCAGGTAGGAATGTCACAAATTTTATTGTTTAAATGTGTACTGAAAATGTGCTAGGATTGGCGCATCCACAGTAATAATACATGTCTTGGAGAGCTAGGATTCTGAGAATTCAACAAATTATATCTTCTGTTCCTAAATTTTTTTTTTGATTCTTAGGAGAATATGGCTCATTCAGAGAATTCTTTGTGTAACTTTCTCAGCTATGCATGCAATCAGTAGAAATTCACTGCTGTGAACTACACATTCTTTCAGTGAACAGGGGAGATATTTTCCTTTTAAACGTGATATACATAAAAATAAAAATGAAATGAAATTGTACAGCAGTGTGCTCAAATGCTGATCGCTGGCTTACATGTTGCTTTATGTTAATTTCAGGTCATCCTGGTATTATGAATTCTCCTGCAATCTAGATTCCCTTTAATAAAGGTCATGTTTCAAATGGCATTTTCCCACTGAGAACAAGTCCATCTTATATGAAAACCATAAAAGTATACTGGAAATAAAAAAAATGGGAAGACAAATCAGGTACCACGTAAGAACAGATTATTAAGATTAATAATGAAATTATTCTTTCAGCTGGCTGGGTATATTGCACATCAAAGGCCAAATACCAATCCTGTTATTTGTTTTTAAACAGTCTTGCTTAATGTAGTCTGTGAAGAACATTCATGTCTCTGGAGAAATTAGAATACTGCATAGTTACATGAGATTTCTTGCATGGGTTAAAGTGTCTTGCTAAGCTAAATGCTTAAAGGAGAATTCTTAAATACAATACTTGTAGACACAAACACTGGGGGTACATCCTTTCTCCAAGTTTATGCAAGAATAAACTCATTTGGTTTGCTAATTCTTCTTCTTTCCCCCCTTTTTGCTACTTTCTAGATTGGTGTATTGTTTGCCCCAGAGTCTGTCACATCAGCAGCCCTTGTTATATGTGGGTGAACATGTTGTCTTTTTCGCATTTATTGTTTTTTTAGTTCCTTTATATTTGTTTTTAACTACAAACTGGTTTCCAGTCTGTTACAATTACTCCAGTGGAGTTTTTAATGCAATATTCCAAATATGAAAAATCCCTCCCCTTGAATGAATGGACGGTCTGAGCCAGATTGTGAAAGTCTTTTCACCTATTACCTCAAGCTGTCATTTTTGACAGCATTTTTGACAGCAAAAAGGGTTTGATGGCTTTTAAGCAACACAATGAAGCAAACAGTTCATTGTCTCAGGACTTTGGTAAGACTTAGGGGCTAATGAGACACGGGAAGAGTGTCTCAGAATGATGAGTGTTTCTGTCCTCAGAATGACTGACAACAACGGGCGACATCATTGCGCTTCCTGCCTGTGGTGGGATTTTAGTGGAATGCACTTGCACCAGATCATTGATGGGGAAACCACGTGGAAAAGTGCAGATGAGGGGTGGCAGGTAGCCTGTGTGGCCTGTGGTACTGGATTTGTGATGTCCTTACCAGGGTGGACTATACATAGGTAGAACTGTTGGCACCAACCAATCCCACTCCTTACGAATTTTCCCTTTCTGTGGTTTTAGTGGCACTTCCCCCAGGTTCCCTCACCTCTCTGGTGTTGGTCTCTGCCTCTTCACCAGCGGTTGTTGGAGCGACTTCTCATGGTGCTGGCCAGGCAGCCTTTCCCTCCCTTCCAAGAGTGCCTCTTCAACAATAGCCTTAGCCACTACTGGGGACAGGATGAGAGTAACGTAGGAGAGGTAGGTAGGAAAGAGGAAATTCCCCAACACAGAGATGTCCCAGATGTTTCTAGCAAAATTTTTGTAAAAATCAGTTATCAAAAGCTTTCAGTTATACATGGAAATCAAAGAAGTAGGAACTGTAATGTTCTTTTGTCTGGAACATTCGGTCACTCCATCAGAACAAAGCCAGGTGGCAATGTGCAAGACTTAAGGCATATTATAACAGGTAGAAGAGTGACCAGGGGAGGGAGCAGGGGACAGGTCATGTAGATTGATCTGTAAACAAGAGTCACAGGGATTAAAGGAAGTGATGGGACCTAAGCGGATCCACTGTCTTGCAGCACTGACATTTTAAAATGTTTTTAAGAGGAAAAATACTCAGTGTTCACTAAAAATCATTTCAGACTAAGGAGACGATTGCATTTCATTGGACAGGGCTGGACAGGAGGGGCTCACGCATTTCCCTTTGATTTGTTTGTTTTTGTTTTTTGGCCTGAGAAAAGATGTTCTCCCTTTATGAAACCTGATGAAGGATGGATTTTAAAATTTGGCTACAACTTATGCAGGACTAGGCACAGGCTTCTACTAAATGATGTTAAAATATATTCTGACATCATAAAATAAAGAAACTCAGGTCAATGGAATTCCACAAAGTATTTGTTGACTATCTATTGAGAGGCAAATACTACTAGATATTGAGGACCCAAATGGTCATAGATACCCACTCACAAACCATAACCCTCGTGGCCTGAAGACTCCATTGTGATATGGTAAAAGCTAAGACAGCAGGCCATGTGGGGGCAATTGGCATCAATCCACAACACCAGGAAGTGAAATACATTTGAATGGAGGACAGAAGGGGAGGAGTTTAGTTGGGTTTGGAGATATGCCTTGATTTCTTTTTTGTCAGTGGAACATAACACCTGACACCCAGACCTTAAGAGAGCAAAGGTCTATTTTCAGAAGGTCTCAGTCCATCCTTGGACAGCTGGCAATGGAAGGAAAGGTGGGGTGGAGACAGCCGCTCATGGCATCCCAAGAGGAAGGATCTGGGCTTAGAAGAGAAGTGGGGACAAGAGTATATTGCTCCAGGATTCATCCTCCAGTTCTGCCCCTCCAACCAGACCATCCGTCCCAGCGATCTGTGAGCCTTTGGGGGGACATTCCAGATCCAAACTCTAAGAACATGTCTGTAACTTTTAAACAGATTTGTCTAGCAGATCTTCAGAATTCATAAATGAAGCAGAGAAGTCAACGTTTCAGATACAGATCTAAAATTTTTCACTTTTTTTTTTAATGGTGTGGGGATGGAGCCAGGGGCTTTCTCACTAATCTGCATCCTCAGCCAATTTGTCTTGATTTTTTATTTTGAGACAGCATCTTTCTAAGTTGCAAAGGTGCCCAGACTGGGTTTGAACTTGTGATCCTCCTGCCTCAGCTTCACAGAGTGCTGGGATAATGAGCCTGTGCCACTGGGCCCAGCTTCACCATTTAAATATTACTTACAGAGAATGGATGGCAATGTGTTCTTAAAAATTAATTTGTATGACTTCTACAGCCCACATTAAATGTCTCCCACGTTCTTTGAGTTTGTTCTCTTTTCAAAATTTAGCCTTGTTTAAACGGCATTTATCTCTCTGATCATGCCTTGGTCTAGGAGAGATGCTGGCATTTTCACTTAACCAGAGAACTGAAAACTCTGGAATCAGAACTCTTTTCATCCATGGTTTCCAGTTTTTCTGTTCCTATCACCATGTTTGTGGGCTTAGCTAGCTGAGAACCAGCACTTTCAGAACTAGATACACCCGTTCTGCTTTTTTAGAAAGGTCCCACTTGTACCAATACTGGGTGCCCCCAGGGGTCAAGTAAATGTTTCATGTTACTTCCCTGTAAGTGCTATTTCAAATTAACACAAACTGGGTTGGGGCATATCACAGCAGTTAGAGCACTTGCCTAGCAAGAGCTAAGGCCCCGAGTTCAATTCCCCAGCACCACATAATGTGGTTGTGTTGGCACACGCCTGTAACGCCAGCACTCAGGAGGCTGAGGCAAGAGGATTGTGAGTTTGAGGCCAGCCTGAGCCATGCAGTGAGTTCAAGACCAGCTGGGGCTACAGAGTGAGATCCTGTTTTAAAAAAAAAAAAATTTACCACAAACGTAGTGGTTTACAACAACACAGATTTATCATTCTATACCTCTCAAGATTAGAAGGTTGAAGTTAGTTTAAGTGGGTTAAAGCCAAATACATTACCTACAGTGCACTTTGCCCTCCTCCCAAAACAACAGGAGAGGCCAGAGCAGGCAAGGTGGAGGGAAAAATGATTAAAATACATGGGAACATGTCAAGTCTGTCACAATGAGACCCATTTGTCTGTATAACCAATATGCATTGATAACAACGTGAAAAATTTCCCCCGGGAATTAGCTAAGGGGTCTTCCTTTTGCAAGTTCTAGGGATGAATCACGTCCTTTATTTTGTCCTTTGTAGAACCCCCTTTATTCTACATGGTCTCCACCTCCATTACCAAAGTGCACCACTCCAATCTCGGCTTCCATCACTCCATCTTTTCTTTGCTG
This sequence comes from Ctenodactylus gundi, assembly GCA_004027205.1. NCBI lineage: Eukaryota > Metazoa > Chordata > Mammalia > Rodentia > Ctenodactylidae > Ctenodactylus > Ctenodactylus gundi. The sequence goes on from PVKB01001510.1 coordinate 352,659, forward strand.
TCATTGTCCTGCCTCCTTGAGGACCCTTTATTTTAATCAGAACCCCTGGAACGATATCTTTCCTCTCACCATGGAAGCACTGATTTTAAAGATCGGCACCTGCACGGGTTTCAGGACCACTGTTGAGCTACCACGTGGGAAGAGTGAAATGAGCCCAGCTGACCAGCCCCAGCTTGCAGTCCCACACACAGACACTCCCCCGACGAAATGTGACGCGTCATGGGATAGATATTAAAATCACTTTTATAAGTCCTTTAACTGAACACAAACATATCAACCACAACCAAAAGATCGGCTTTCAGTTTTCCCTACTGAATATGATTTTTCCAACTAACTGTAAGAGTTAGATTGTAAACCAGGCCCAGTGGCTCAGGCCTGCAATCCCAGCATTCTGGGCGGCTGAGGCAAGGGAATCACAAGTTTGAGCTCAGCCTGGGTGATTTAGCAACTTAAAATAAAAATAGGCTGAGGGCCCAACTCAGTGTGAAGGCCCTGCGCTTCAGACCCCGGACCACCCACGCAAAGGAATCAGAATGCAAATTTCACAGCCAGTCAATGCAACAGGCATTTTTTTTCAATCTCAGAATTAACCTTTTCTTACAACTCCTGATCACCCTGTGTGCCTCTGGAAACGAGGGAAACCTGGGTGCCCTCCCATTCTCATCCTGGCCAGACAGCCAGGCAGTGGGTGTGCGTGGGGCTTGGCCAGGCAAGCGCTCAGGCCTGTGATTTTGGGCGTTCACTCTGGTAGAAGTGTTTCTGTCTTTTCTGCTTCTTAGGGTTGCCAGGCACGCCACAAATTCTAGCTGTGCTCAAGACTACCTTCCAGCCCTGTTATTCTGGAACTTAGCAAATTACTTTCCCTTCAGGTAGCCACATTTGTTTCCTGTCACTTACACTAAAAAGTCCCTCATCCTTGTGGCAATATGTGTACAGATACTGTTGCTGGCTTAAGAATTCTGTAAGAAAATTGATTTTCTAGCACAAGTTGTTTTGTTTACTAAATTCACCTGACTCGAGTTACGGACAGTTACACGCACCTTCGCGATTACGTGCTGACACTAACGTTCTCCGGCTTGCACCTGCGAAGGCAGAGTGACGGAGACCACTTGCAGGCCTCAGGACGCTGTGTTTGCAGGCAGCCTGGTTTGGAAGCTTAGGTGCGATCACTCCTGAATTGGCTGGGATGGTGTGGGAACGTTCGAAGCACACTGGTGTCATGACACCACGGGGCTGAGAGTGTCTCCATTTAGCAGCTCAATGAATTTTTTTCACCTTTCATGGAAAATCACTCAGTGATTTGTGGAAAAGTGATTATCTGTCTTTATTTTATAATGGAAACTTGTTTTTTATTTCTATTCATTTTAGAGGTATTCTCTTTAAAAAGGACATTCTATTAATATTTATAATTAGCACACGAAGCAGATGCTAATTCTTATGGTATAGCTTTATGGGTACAATTACATAAAGAAAAGTCTATACTTTATGGCAGAATGCTGTGTTGGGGAGCTGTAGAAGAAAGGGTACTGTCTTTCAGACGCTGTTGCTTTTGAGAGCACTCCCAAAGGAAGATGGTGATTAACCACGACAATTTGAAAGCTTTTTAACGTGCTGCAGGCTTAATGCAATACTTGAAATGCCCTGTACTTAACTGAGTGGAGCAGGAACTCAATCCACACTTGACTGACTGGCTTCTTGCTTTGACCTCTTCTCGGTGCCCTCACCTACATTGTCCCTAGTCTTACTCCTAAGCAAGCCGCGTGGGTCCCACGCGCCCTAGGAGCCCATAGAGGCCTGAGCTACTTTCCTGGGCTTGGGATCCACCAGGAGGAGCCCGGCAAGGGTGCCCGGCAGGAGGAAAAGAGATTCTGGTCGTTTTCCTAATTGCCATTCGACCGAACTCCACCATGAAGCCGGGGATACCGATCATGTCGGCGGCCCACACTGCCTCCTGGGGGTCCTTGGTGTGGACACCAGGAAACCCAGGCTCCAGCGAATGGCCCTCGGAGAGTAAGTCTGTCCCCACCGCGGGTGGGACTCCGTCCTACGGCGTCTCCTCCCCTTCAGTCCGTTCCTGGCTCCGAGAATGGAGCGGTTGGCCAACCCCCCCGCTCTGGCGCCCAATGGGTCCCCGGGACCCAAAGCGTGACGAGCCCGGGGAGATCGGGCGGAGCAGGTGTCGCGCCCGGGGCCGCGAGGTCGGACGCGGGCGCGCTGTGCGCACGGAGGCCGGGGGACGCGGCGCGGCGCGTGGCGGCGGCGCGGCGCGTGGCGGCGGCGCGTGGCGCAGCCCGGGCGCACGTGCGGCGCCGTAGTAGCGGGCGGCCGGCTGGGCGGAGGCAGCCCGGGCTCCTCCTCCCGCCGTATTAACATGCACCCGGGGGCGGGCGGCCAGCCCAGCCCCGTCCCGGCGCTCCGCCGCCGCCGCCATCCGAGGACGCGGCCTCCTCGCCGCCCCCTTGCGCCCGCCGCCGCCTCCGCTCCTCGCCCGCCGGCGCGGAGAGCCGGGCGCGCCGCTGAGCCGCCGTGGGACCCGCGGACGGACGGACGCGCCGCCGCGGCCAGCGAGGGTCGGACTGCGGGCGGCGGCAGGTAACCGGGCAGGGGCGCGCCGCGGCGGTGGCGATGGCGATGGTGGCGGGGTGGCTCCCGCTGGCTCCCCGCCGTCCCGGCCCGCGGAGGGACTGCGCGCCACGGCCCCCCGCCGGCTCCCGGGGCGCATCCCGGACCCCCGGGGACCGCTGCGGGGTCCCGGGGCCCCTGTCGCCTTCTCCGAGGCGCGCGGTTCTTGCCGCGGCCGCTCCGGGGTCCCTCGGAGGGCGACTGA
>PVKB01001510.1:355585-404796 GCA_004027205.1 Ctenodactylus gundi
CTGAGGATCCAGTCCCACTGAACTGCACCCCAGCCCTTTTTAAGTAATGTATTATTTATTTTGATTTTGAGAGGGTTTCAGGTGCCCAGGCTGAACTCCAACTTAAAACCCTCCTGCCTCGGCCTCGTGGTGGGCTGGGGTTCCAGGCCTGCGCCCCTGGGCTGCACGGCCAATCGGACTTCGCGTGGAAGGGCGCCTGCAGCTGCGGGAGGGGCCTCGGAGGACGCGGGCAGGAAGGGATGCCCGGGCTCCCCCACCCGCCCCTCGCGGCCCGGAGCTCTCCGGAATTTTCTGCGGGAAAAGGGGCGCGGATCCGGGGGCAGGGGCTGTGGGCGGCCGGCGGCCAGGACGCAGGGTCCGCGGCGAGGGTGCTGCCAGCCTTTCCCGGTCCCAGCTCCTCCTCCTCAGTGGGGAGACGCGGGGAGACCAGCTCTAGGGAATTAGAGCGAGGAGGGGTGCGACCCGAGAGCAGGGACGACAGAGACCGGCACGGGGCTGCTGAACAGCTGCGGGACATTGGCGATGGGTCAGTGGAAAGCCTAGTTGCATCTGGCAGAGGAAACGCTAGGAGCCTGAATTCGGCATTCTTGCTATTATTTCGTCTTTCCTCTTCTCCGTCCTCCTATTTTTTCCCCCAGGAAGAAGCTGTTCCCAGAGGAACAACCTTGCCGCTAACCTGTAGCACAATTTCAGCTGCAGAAAGTCACTTCCATTGACCCACCCAGGGCGTGTTACATAGTAGGACTTTTTAGCTCAACTTGAGCAGACACTTTACAAATCTCCTAATGGCGCTGATGTCCAAAAGAATAGAGCTTTCTCTGGTTCCTTTTTCTTAAAAAATGAAATTCAGTTAATATAGAAATACTGAATACATGAATGTAACATGTATGAGATTTAGAAGTTTGGATTATAAAAGCTGCCCTCTGTTCAGAAAGTTCACACTTTGGCACTAAACAAACTTGCTAGAAGTCTTGTGTTGGGAGCTTTGGTATCGACGTTCCTTGAGTTTGCGGGGTCAACTTTACATTGCTGACATGAAGGGACTATTCTGAAATACTCCTAACTCCAGGTCTAATGTTTTGTGACTTAAAATAACTTGACCTAAAGATAAAATATTACATTGGATGAGAAAACTTAACAGAATGCATTTACAGATGTAGAATTTTTAAATTACATTTCCATTTTTATGTATTTAGTCTTAGTTTACTTTGCCAAATACTTTGTCTCAAAATTTGTAGGCAATACAAAATTGGCTACAGAAGCTAATTAGCAGATACTTAAGAAATTATGAGATAGTTGTCTGGAAAGGTTCTTCAGAATACATTCATGAAGTTGGATTTTTGGGGGGAGGAACATGTATGCGAGTTTTTCCTGGGGGAAATGTTTACAGTTGAGCATCTTTAATCTCTCTCTCAAATTCATTATTGTTGTAGTACTAAAAAGCCAGTAAACCAAATGAGTGATTTTTTTTCAGAGCAAATGGAAAAAAGGCCTTTGTCCCAAATATAGTAGCCCAGTTAGGGAAACAGCCCAAACCTGTGATGAGTTACTTATGAAATCCTTTTGAGCTTAGGTGTCCGATCACAGTCGAGAATGGAAAGCACCTGTCTTCGGAGCTGCTTGTGGCTGTGTGTTCGCGTAGCCACCGAGATCAGCCTAAAATTAACACTGGGCAGATGGGGAACTTGTCTTACAAACTGACTTAGAAACAAGCAGCATAGTACTAGTTTCAGCTACAACTTAAGTGACATTTTTTTAGCAGTAATTATTTTGGAAACAATTTTTTTAAATTTCATGTAGCATTTTAATTCAGAAAGAATAGTCAAGTAAGGTTGTGAAATTCTTTGACCCGCTGGAGGGTTCCTCCTGTGTTCCTTCTGTGACCGCCAGGCCTGCCTTTGCTTCCTATTAGGAAGCGTCTACCTGGACATTTCATCTCTAGAAAAAGCATACTTACCTTTCCTAGTTTAAGTAAACTAGGCACCTGTAAGTCCTGTAGGCTGAGCGGTTCTTGAAAAATCCCAGTTCCCACCTCCTTGTTGTCCATGCCTGTGTGCTGCTGATTTTTTTTTTTTTTGTACATTTCTTGTTTTAAAGTGATGCTATCATGTGACAGCCCTTGACTAATACTCTAGAAGTCACTGCTACAGAGGTCCTGGGGGATTGAGAAGTGCCCCAAGTCTCATGCTGTGTTTCTAGGTCCTAAGAGCTTGCAGTTCTCAGTTATCTAAGAAAAAGGTCATTACAGTGCCCCCTTCCAATTGAATCTTCCGGTTTTTTTTTTTTTTTTTTTAGATCCTGGATAACTTGTACTCTGTTTCCCATACTCCCCAGTGAAGGTGACTTTCTGTAGATGTGTGACCTGTCAGGATTTGCCAAAGATGCCATTCCCAGGAAGGCCTAACATATATTCTCCTACCACAAACGAAGGTTTAGAACTAGTCTTCTGACATTCACTTTATTACATACCCGCAGGTGGCCAACTGTGATTTTGAGACAAGGCCCTTCTAACTTGGCAACTTGCTTAGGCTGGCCTTGACCTAGCAGTCCTCCGGCCTCAGCCTCTCAGGGTGCTGGGATTATGGGACTGTGCCACCCTCCCTGGCTCCAGTTCCTTTTCTTTGAACACATATCTGTTTGACTTTGTAGAACACATTTGCTTCTACTTTCTGTGCAACCCTGCAACATAACAAGCCCACAGAGCCAAGTGTGAGGGTAATAACAAATCTGGGTAGAAGGCAGCTGTAAAGGTGAGTGCCTGTCCTTGGAGACCGTCTGCCCTTCACTCTGCAGAGAAGTGAGTGTGCCATAGCCCTGGGGAGAGTTTATCATGCTCTTTTGTTCCCAGTACATAGAAGGGTCCAGGTGTCCAGGATGAGTGAGAAATGAGGAATGTATTCACTCTTTGTTGACTTCACGTTTTTCCTAATAATAAGGGGCAACACTTGACCACTCAGGAAGACCAGCTTGCCCACAGGTAGCTCCATTTCCCTTCCAGGCGAGAGCCTTCGCACTGGGCTGCAAGGGCTGATTTTACATCTCCTTGCAAAGTACATACCGGTGTTCTGAATAACTCTAATGAGACAGACTCGCCCTCCTCCCTCCTCCCAGCATCTGCCAGAAACCGAACCGTTCATTTTCATATCCGTGTATCTTTTGCGTATCTGTTATCATGGACAATTTTTCCATCTCCTCTTAGTGTTGTCTCGTCAGAGTTGTAAACAGCCAAACAAAGGCGAGCCGTAAAGTGTGCAATTTGGAGCTGCTCAGCCTTGCCCGGTTTCCTTAGTATTCAGCAGAGCGCCGGTCATGGTGAAACCACGGAGAAGCAATTACGAGAGGAGGAGTTGTGCTCTGACTTGCTTATCTCGCCAGCTTTGCCCCTCTGTCCGCACCAGGAGGCTTCAGAGGCATGTGCAGGGCTCCCTCGGGTGCGTGGGGGATGGCCTCCCGGGCACCTCTCCAGCTACACTGCCTTACTAGATTTTGGCTAATTGGAAAACATCTGCTAGAGTAACTTGGTGTTCATTCTACTACCGGCGAGGGTTTATGAGGACTCGGGTCGAACTGGCATTAACCCTCCCTCTGAACTCGTGACAGTCCCCTTCCGCTGGAGACCCCCTTTCTTTCTTGGTTTTGGTTTGATGGGAAATGCAGTGGGAGGCCTGTTTCTGCGCTAGAAATGCTCCTGCTGGATACGAGGAAGATTTCCTTACAAAACACACGCTGCATGCGTTTCAGAGGCAAGTGACATGTTGATCCCGTCTCTGATTCTACAAACAACAGTTCTTTGATATGACTGATCTCACCGGACTAGCAAGGACACCTCGCACATTCACTGTTTCCAAAGCTACTGGCCCCTGGACGTTGACCCAGAAGATGGGGAACGTTTTCCTTCTTTCAGAGGAGCACCTGTCGTCCCACTTAGAGCCGGGGAGGGGTGGTGGCAGGGGCATCCTGATGCGGTTACCGCACTTGGAAATGAACGGGCAATTCAGGCAAGGCTCGCTTGATTGGAAAGCCTTTATGAAGCAGAGGAGGAAGTCTTTTTCCCCCCTCCTCTCCCTGGAGCACCGTTTCTTACATTGTTTCCTCTTCCCTAGACCTCCACTGAAAAGTCATTTAATTAGGGAAGCTCTCCAGTTGAATGTGGTTTTAGCTCTTTATACTTTTTTCTTCGTGATCCTTGTGGAGTCAGGAAGGAAGTGTCTGAGGAGGGTCTGATGGAGCGCCTTCCGCGCTGGGCTGTACGTTCCGGGAGACGAGCAGCTGAGGAGGGTGCACCCAGGAGACATCACTGGTGCCCAGTTAGGCCTCAGTGAGTGAATAAGGGAATGACTGCAAATCCAACTGAGTCAGGTCTGTGACTCAGTGTAGGGTGCATGTGGCTTTGGCACGACCCTCCTTGAAACCCTCAAACTGTGTTTTCTGCTCCCAGGCTTACTCAGATAATCCCCAGTAGGCACAGAGTTGATCCCAGGGTGGCCGAAATTGATGGTAGTGTTGTGTTTCCCAACTGAGAACCTGCAGTCTGCTGTGAACAGAGTGAAGATTCTAATATATATATGTGTGTGTGTGTGTGTATAATTTTTTTTTAAACTCCAGCCTCTCCTTTCTCCCTACTCTGCATATCCCTAGCTTAACCATTGCACTTTATCTCAGTTTCCCAGGGATGGCTCCTCTCCTACCTTCACCTTGCAGGACTGGGCACTCCTCTCTCTGCCTGCACTGAATCAGATGCGTGTTTCTACTTCGTTTCATATTCCACCTTCTGCTTATGTTCCAGAGGACCATAGGGCAAAGGCCAGCCAGGCCCAGTGCCTCAGGCTTGTAATCCCTGCACTCTAGGAGACTGGAGCAACAGGGTCACAATTTTGAGCCCTGCCCGGGCAATTTAGCGATGTAGTGAGAACCTGTCTCAGAGGAAATCTAAATAACAGAAGGCCAGAGATGTCGCTTCATGCAAAGGCCCAGGGTTGGATCTTCAGTCACCATCATGTAAGAAATTAAATGTAAAAGAGGTGGTGGCTACTACAGAGCTCACAGATGGGAGGAAGCCAAGGCCAACTGAAGACTGAAAGAATCAGATCATAGATGAGAGGCAGATGAGGTGGAGGAGAGAAGAACCTACGTGAAGTGGCCCTTGCTTAGAAGGGGTGTTGAGATCCAGCCTTTCAAGTGATGTACAGTCACAACCTTCCGTATAGTAGTTCCATGATTTTTTAATACTGGCTTCAACCAGGCATGGAATGTATTCTAGGTGGCTGGCTGCTTCCTGGGGATGGGGGTGGTGGTGGGGGGCAGCTTGTGCACGTGCTCACCTGCCTTTGTGCACCCTGATTTTTGATGCTGAGTCTGATGTTCAGCCTAAATTTGTCAGTGGGGAGAGGGGAGACTTGGTCCGTTATAAGCCATGATATGAAATAATTTCTCTAGCTTTACGTGGCTTTTAAGGATATTTTAAAATATTCTACTTTTATGCTAAGACTCCTAAGGGATCTCAATGTTAGCGATGTGGTATTTGGTATGTATACAGTCTTTCTAAGTTTGAGCAAATAAGAAATATGGTATCTCCTGGGTGCTCATTACTATGGAAAATACTTGAGTGCGAGACATAGCTCAAATCCTTGAGCATCCTAAAATATAATCAAAGGATAAGATTAAGTTGTAGGGGAATAATTAGCAATAAGGTGTTACAGAGGGAAGAATGAAACTGAATTTTCACATGTATGGGAGTAGTGATGCTCGCTGGAATTTCTTGGAAGATGCGGGCTCTGTGAAGAATTGAGATTGTTATAGGATATTTCCTAGGAGAGAGGTATTAGACTGGATCAGCACAGAGTGTCAAGACTTAACTAGGGAGAAGGGGTGACTTTCAGGTGAGGTGAAACCTGACTTGGCCAGGTCCTGGGCCAGAGGTGCTCTTCTGCCTCCCTGGGTTAATTTTCTCTACACCTGAAGGTGAACTTGATGGAGAGGATTGGGATGCACTGCTGAGGGTTTTAATGGCTGTTCATGAATGCTTAGAGTTTACGGGAAACACTTGAGGATTTTAGGTATGCAGTGACACGAGGAAGTGGCCTCTTGCACTGGCAGAAGGGGATCCATCTATTGGGATAGGGAGAAGCATCAGAAAGGTGTTGTACTGCACGAGGGGTAAGTCATTGAGAATAAGGTCTGGGGAGATAGAAATGAGGAAAAATTAGAAACATGATTTAAGTTAAACTTGACTATTTTATCCTATAACTGTGTCACTATTTCTAATTCTGCACTGTTAACTAAAAGTGCACGCTTTTGGTGATACCTCCAAGTATGGTAATATCGCGAGAAGCCCCTCGGTGGCAGGCCATTCCCTCACAGATGCCCTGTGCACTACACTGTGTTTCCTTTCCTGGGTGCTGTTATCTTTTTCTGTACACTTGCTGTGTGCATATGCCCACCTGAGCAACACAATGTCTTTTTAGTGGCTTAAGGGATCGAATCCAGGAAGGGCTTCACACTGAGTTACATTCTCATATCTTTTTTAAAATTGTTAATTTCAGACAGGGTCTCCCTGCATCACTAAGTTGCCCAGGAAGGGTTTGAACTTGCGGCCCTGCTGCCTCAGCCTTCCAGATTGCTGGAATTTCAAGCGTTCACTATCACCTTAGGCCCCAGTATGGTCTTGTTTTGGTGGTTTTTTCCCCCTATTTAGAAATAGCAGCCTGCCCTTTGCATTCTCCACCTTACTGAGCTGCCTAGAGCTCTGCTGATGCGCGGGTCCCTTTTACCCACGTTTCCTGCTACATAATATTCCACTGACTAGCGAGGTCATAATTATCCATCTTTTGCGAGGGACATTTCTGCCGTTTCCAGACAAAGCTGTTGCCTGCATTCGTGCGCTCAGAAAGGAGAACTGCTTAGGATTCCTCCTACCAAGAAAGGCAGATTCCGTGGGACACCTCTTTAGGAGTGCAGTTGCAGGAGGGCGCTCTTTGGGTTGGACTCTTAGCGGGTAATGCCAGATGACCAAAATTGGCCACACCTCTTTGTGCGGTGTGCAGCGGAAGTAGAAATAACCTGTCCAACAACACGTGCTGTGCTGGGGTATGCCTGGGCTGCGCAGAAGCCCTGAATACACTTTGCTTGCTCCCTGGTCTCTACCTTCTGATTCAACCACGTTAAGATTGACTTTTTTGAACGTGGTGTGGTGACACAGGCCTGTAATCCCGGACACGCATGTGGAAAGCTGGGGCAGGAATGTCACAAGCTCCAGCTCATTTTGGGCAATTTAAGAACTTAGATTCTGTCTCAAGATTGTAACAAAATGGGTTGGGGATTAGTGAAAACCCTGGATTCAGTCTCTAGTACTGAGGGGGAAAAAATTACTTTTCTAAAGAAGTTTCATTGTCTTAAACTTTGTCCTGTGACCCCCAAGAGCGTGTGAACTGTCACCTTCACGGTCACTGTGTTGCCTCCCCTGCACCCAACGTGTGTGTGGCCTGGCTGATCTGCATGTATGTCGTGGGGCACCTGCGTGAAGGCACGCCTCCCCGTCATCCGCATGGAACCCTCTTTCCCGCTGATCCTTTGTATCAACCCACTGCAGGCCAGACCCGTGCTGTGTGGCCACTCCCTCCTCTGTTTTCTTCTCATGTTTATGTTTGATTTGATGAGTTGCTGACAGTGGATTGTCCGAGAGACCAGGACAGGAGTCAGAGCTTGTATCTCCCTTCTGTCCCTTTGTCTAGCGGGACGGTTTTACCATGAGGATGGGTTTCTTTCTCCTTTCCTGTTTGTTTGTTTGTTTATTGGTAGCACTAGGAGTTGAGCCCAGGGCCTCCTCGCTCAGGTATATCCCCAGCCCATTTTTTACCTTAGATTTTGAGACAGTTTCACCACGTTGCTAAGTCGCCCCAAGTGGGCTCAAACTTGGAATTCTCCTGCCTCAGCCTCTTAGAGTGCTAGGATTGTAGTGCAGGCTATAGTTATTTAAAAACAAAAAATAGGTCCTGCTGGGCCTGGTGGTGCAGGCCTGTAATCCTGGCCCTTTGGCGGCTGAGGCAGGAAGATCAAAAACTTAAGCCCAGCCCGGGCAATTTAGTGAGTATGTCTCTGTCTCAAAAGCAAAACTCAAAAATGCTCTGGGGTTATAGCTCCAGTACCACAAACACAAGCATTCCCTGCACACAGTTTTAAGCCTAGGCAAATCTCACCAGAATGAACTCTCCCGCGTTCCATTTACGTTTATCTAGGTCATTTACTTTATGATTTTACATATGTGAAACTCTTAGATTTTTACACAGCCTTTTTAAGTGATGGATCCGTTTATGTGTTCTTGCATGGCTTGTGAGCCCAGTAGCTGGCAGAGTGGTTTTCAATGGGCAGCAGCTGTTTATGTGGTGCTTGGTAATTAGCTATTGGCCGTGAACTGTGTGGCGATTTGGAGGGCAAGGCTGTGGGAATAGTGACATTCCTGGACCACATACGAGGTGGTGAGGGTAGCTGGCGTGTAGTCACTGAGCTGTATTTTGGGTCTGTTGATTCTCAGATGATATTCAACGTATCCCGTAATCAACTTGGAAAATACCCTGAATTGATGGAGTGATGAAATCTGGGGTGTCGACCGGGGGGAGCAGTTCTGTCAGCAGGTAGTCAGCAGTGTCATGACGCCAGCGGTTGACCCAGTGTTCCAGATAGGAATGTCACCTCCCTCCCCTTTCCTGACCCCACCGTACTGCCACACTTGGCAACTGCCTGAATGACTCTGGGCAAGTTCAGTTTCACTGAGCTGAGTTTGTCTCATCTGAAAAACGAGGATAATTAAGCTCCCATTTCAGCATTTGTGGAAGGGTTAAATGAGCCAACCTGTGTAAAGTATCAAGTTCAAAGGCGGGTCCATGGTGCATAATTAAAGCATGGTCTTACTAACAATGTATCTTATCTGTCAGAACTACTGCGCTGGCCATATTTTAACATCAAAGTAGTACCAAACCAAGAACCTAAAGATGACTTGCCTAGTCATAAAACATTTTTCTCTCTTCTCCTAAAAACTCCTTAGATTTTATTATTTCATGTCTCTTTATTTTCCCATGACAGTGATAGCAATTTGCTGCGCAGGTTTTATAAGAGCTATTATTTATGAGGCACCGTGGTCTTTTTACTGAAGCAGGGTGCAGCTTTCTGCATTGCCTATAGTTTGGGTTTGTGGCATCTCCTGGCAATAGGGACCCACAGACCCCCCCAGCCCGGTGCTGTCTGACAGGGTACCATCTGCTGGGCAAGTATTACAGAAGGCAATCAAAGTCATGACTTTCTCCCCAAGGAAGATGCAACTGTATTGGCAAGAAGATCTTCCCCTGCGACAATTCAGTGCATCTAACGCAACACCCGAGTGTGAATTTTAATTTGCTGTTGATAGAATGTTTATTTGCTAAGGTGAGATGGGATATGGAAAAAAAAAGAGGCTCAGCTGAAAGAAAGGTGGTTCCCCGGCTGGGAACCGGGTGCTCTGAGTTAGTGCCCCGGGGCAGGTGAGGCGCATGGTCTTGTATTTGCTTCCATCTTCTGCCAGGTGGGACTCATCTTCCTTGTCTCACATGTCGTGTCGTCTCCGTTCTGTCCACGGAGAGGGCGATCACCAGCTCTACATGTACACTGCAGGCTGAGAGTGCGTGGTTGACTGAGGAAGGGAGAGTCCACTAAGCCGGCCCACTATATCCTCGTGGCTTATGCTTAGAACTTCACAGAGTAAAAAATAATTTTTTTTCCCTCATTATTGCAGGGGTCTCTCTTGGGCGAGAGGTGTGAATGTATACAAAATCCCTCGAGTTGCTCCCTGGAGTGCTGATCAGGGCTCATTTAGTGCAATTTAAGCATTGACAGTGCCAGTTTACAAAGAGGTGGTATTTCAGAATTGTGTGCATATTGGTGTATAGTGGTGGACGTTGAACAGCCATGGACCTTATATTAACCTACTTGCATTTAGATTCTATTCTAAGTCATCTTCTACAAGCCAGACTATTGCTTTAGTGAAAACCGTAAACTTAGAACACTGTATGAAAAATAATTCTAAATTATATCTAGGAATGCAGACCACCATATTGGCTCCAGAGTTTGGGTCACCCTGGCTCTGGTTATTGCTGGGCGATGATGTGCCAGTGGAGGTGACATTTTGCCAGTGGTCAGTGCTGGGTGATACTTTGCCATTCCTCAGTGTTGGGCGATGCCCCGACATTAATCAGTGCTAGAGAATGCTCAGGCCTCAATAAGTCCCATTGAGCAAGACTGGTTTGCCTTGATCCAGAGCCAGAACCAGTGAGCAGTGGCAGCTCCCAACAGAGCTACTCATGGACACTGGTAAATTATTCAACAGCTACGTTTTTATAAGTTATGTCTCTGTGTATACTCTAATACAAGTCCATTGCGTTCAGTTGTTCATTTCTGCTCTTCACCCAGGACCAAGATACATACATCTAGATTACTTGAGTTAGGTCACACTGGGAGCCAAGTGGGAGCTAGGAGGGGAAGTGTTCCCTTTTGAGCTTGGGTCATTTTTGCCAAATCTTTTTTTTTCCCTTCTATAATTTCTCTCCACACTTGAATGATGATCATTACCAAGTCATTTCTTCATTCATTTATTCATTTAACTAATAATTTACTCACTGTCTACTTTGTGCCAAGCACTAGATATCTTAAGTTCTGCCCTGGGTAAGAACAGCGACAGTGTGAGGTTACTTTCTTCGCCTTGTCACTCTGTGTTCTCTCTGAACAGCGGCCTCCACACTTCTCAGACATCGTCCCCACCACATTGCCTTGAAGGGGGCCGCCAAAGCCGCGCTTCAGTAACACAAGCACTGACCTATACAGTGGCGTGCGCTCACTGAGTGTTGACTCTTTGCAGAGTACCATATGATAACAGTCTTATCTTCATATCAGCCTTCTGTAGAAAATGATATCATAATTGATAGTTTCTCATAGCTGGGACACAGCATCTGACATCTCCAGCTTAAGGGAGGGAAGGTTTTTTTAGGTCACAGTTTGGAGGTGTGTTTATGGGCAGCTGGCACTAGTGGAAGGACATCATGGAAGAGACCAAGGGAGGACAAGTCGCTGCTCAGCCTAGGACGAAGAGCAAGTGGGGAGAGGCTAGGCAGGAATCTATCCTTCTGAGTCCCTCCCTCAGTGACCGCCCCCTCCCCCCGCCTTCTGACCAGTCCCCACCTCTTATTAGCGTGTGAGATCCATGATTATTCTCTTGATCCCATTTATTCCCGGAAGCCAGTCACCTCCCACATGTGAGAGGCTTCGGAGGGACATTGTAGATCCCAACCATAATGCAGGCTGTGCCCTTCAACCACAGAACCAGCGCGACAATGGACCAGGGTGCTCAGCAGCTGGCCCTCCCCTCCCCTGGTGCCTGCCTAACCCTCTGCTGGACGTTGGCTGCATCCGGGAGTCACAGAGGGAGGCGTGCATCCAATAAGCTGCAGTATTGCAAAACTGGCAACTGTCAGCAATGTGTCTGTGTCTGCCTTCAAGATAAATCTTCTTGCTTTAAATTATTCCACTTTCTGGCTTGGCTGGCCCAGGAGGTGGTTATTTGAAAAGCCTCAAAGTGTCACATCCCTCCTCGTTACCCTAGGTTCTGCCCATTTCCATATGTATCCTGTATATATGGAGAGCAGAAATGCATCTGCTGGAGTCTTAGTCCTGTAGTCTAGAGGGGAAGTTACCTTGTTCTGTCATGGTCATGCCACTGTACTAAGAAGCTCCACGGATCCCTCCCCACTTCTTGTTTTGAGTCTCGCCTTGGCATTTCCTGCTGCCTGCTTCTGTAGGCTACCTCAGGGTACAGGCTGTGTTGATGGCATCAAAGAACAAAATGCATAAGTAGGCTGTGTTCGACTTCCCTTTCTCTTTCCACCTGTGTCTTCTCACTCGTCAGAGAAATTCTGCCTGACAGAGGTGAGTCTCTGTGGAACTCTCCGGGGGTGTGGCCATCTGTTTGTGCCAGAGAAAACCAGTCTTTTCTTTCCAGGAAGAGATCTGTCACTGCAAGAGAAACTTCAGCTCCCAGCTTCCCATAGGGTCATCTGTTGGAGGGAGTAGATTAGCACACCCCTCATAGGCAGCAGAGGAGATCTGCCAGGAGGACTTAGCAGCCTAAGAAACACCACTAACAAGCTCAGGCCCTCTTCTGCCCTGCTCAGATAAGGCGCCATTAGTGGCAAAGGAGGAGAAAAAGGGCCTCCATTGCCCTCCCCGCAAATTATTGGAAAAATGTGCCAGGAGAGGTGGGGATCTCTTAGGCTTCTTTGCAGCTCAGACTGATGGAATTAGAACCATAGATCTGTTCAGTAGATAAGGCTAAATCTACATTGCTCCTCTTAAATCCAGAGCAAGATAATTCAACTGGCCCGTGAAATACTACAGTGCTACTATGGTATATTTTCAACCATAATTTTTAAAGAAAGATGAAAGTTGAACGTATAAGCATCTCTGCCTCAGATATATAAATATCGGTGCAGGATGAGTCACACATGTAGATCAGCAACAGCTGAAGTGAAGGAAGCTGAGATTGTGGAGCTGAGAGAACAGCGAGTGTCTTTTATGATGTCCTCGCTGTCATTACACTTACGGATGATGGATGCATCTTGTAAGTCATAAGTCTGAAATCTTTCTTACTGCTTTTTTTATCATAAAGGTTATTGCTAATGCTTTTTTTTTCATTTTCAGTCACCTTAGATTCCTGGCCAAACATAAATTTGAATGTTTCATTGGTTCAAGGTATAACCTAAGAGAAAAGTCTAGACAGTCGCCAGTAAAAGTAATGTACTAGTTGTCGTGCATTTATGTGTCAAATACAAGAAATATATAGCCAGGGGCCTTACCATTTTTAAATCTACAGGCGTCCTACATCGAATTCAAGTTCAACTTGTTATATTGGCTATGTACTTCAAGTTAGTTTGTGTGTACATGTATTGAGTTATATGAGCCAAAAAATGTTTCTTTAGGAATTATTTGACTGGGATTGAGAGTTAATGTCATAGTCATGTGAAGTGTAACAGTAACAGCAAATATTTTCTAAAATAGTTTGTTCCATCTATTTGGTGCTTTGTGTCTGCCCAACCCCCATTTATTTTCATATGAGTTTTTTTTTCTCATTAATGCTGATCTGGCTTTATAGAGAAATTCAGTTATACTCCCCCCTTGTTCTCTTTTCCAGCACTCTGCTTAGCATAGAGTCTTAAATGTTTGTCAAATACTGGCTGATGAATGAATGTGAAGGAATAAAGCTTAAGGATTGAAATTTTTTGTTTATAGCATCTAGGCATGTGATAATTTATAAGTTTTAAATCATTAGTTGAAGTAGCATTGAGAGCTTTGGTTTCAAGTCTGAGTGTTGTAAACATGTGAGCTTCTCCTAGTCAGTGCTATGAATTCACATGTGACAGTGATATATCGGGGGAGGAAGATAGAATAATCATCACGGAACAAGGATGATGGTCCCAGGGCGCTGTGGGAGGGCCACTCACCTCAAAAGGCAGATTTCTCGAAGGTGGGGGTCAGAGGTGTCGAAAAGGATGCCGGTGGGAAGGAGACATATGTTGGGTCTTTCTGGGGCCTTTAAAGTCAACCCAAGCCTAACAGTTGCTGTTTCTAACCTCATGGCCCCCACAGCACAGTTCTGTAGCACACAGTGTGTCCTGTTCTCAGGATTGGAGTTGTACTGAGTCAGCAGACAAGCCTGGTCATGCACTTTGGAGGTTTCCAAGCTTTTTGAGGCTTTGAAGTCTCTGAGGTAGCATATTTTTGAAGTTTAATTTCAGAGAAGAATGGTGTCCCAAAGAGGCCTCAGTGACGGGGGAGTAAATACCAGATGGGTGACCTCACGGTCTTCTAGTTGGAGTGGGGACAGGGCGAGAGTCCAGCAGTTAAATTTTGAAATGTTGGGAAGATTCAGAAGGAAGCCTGAGAACAGAAACTTCCGGGGTCCCACGTGTGACGACAGAGCTGAAGATGATGACTTGCCTTTCATAGGGGACGGTGGATATGGTCTGGGAGGTGATGGTTGAGGGAAGAGGTGAGAGAAGAAATGAATGAAGAGGATGAGGGTCATAGTCGGGCTGGGATCGATGCCTGAGCACCAGCAGAGAGGTGTGAGAACTGTGGGACCGCAGCATTCACTTGGAAAACCTGGGCATGCGAAGTGAGAAGAATTGGTAGACGTTTTCTGTCCCAAGCTAGTCAAAATCCTGCAGTAAAACCAATATTATGTTTCACAATTTTTGGAATCAGAATTTTTTTTCATCTATCAAACTTCAAAGAATCTGAAAAAAATATGTATATATATATATATATATATATATGTATATATATATATATGTATGTATGTATGTATATTTGTGTGTGTATGTATATCATATGTGTGTGTGTGTATACACATATCCACTTTTAAGGATCAGAATGGAAGTGTGATAACCCAAACGACTTTTATGCAGTTCAGATAAAATGGGACTTAGTCCAACCATAGTGTGAGTCTTGAACCCCACATTTATTCTCTATTGCCATTCATTACCTGTGATACCAGGACATACAAATACCAGGCCGTGGAGGAACCAGAGGGTAAGATATGTTGACAGTTTATTGTAATAAACGCCCATGAGACAGGAGTAGGGCCCAGAGGAAGTGCTATATAAATGTTTTAAAGCTTCTGGAGAAGCTCAAGTTGTTTTTCTGATGAGGACAGTTCCTAATTTAAAGGATGATTCCTACTAAAATAAGCACCCTGTCTTTGTCACTTCCCACTTCTCTACATTAATATACCCTCCAACTCTATTAAGTAGACAGTTCAAAGATGTAATAACTCAGTACTCAATCATTTTTTCCCTTCCTGCTTACCCAGGGCCGCTTTGCCGCTCAGCTACATCCCCAGCCTGTTTTTTATTTTGGGACAGGTTTTCCAAGCAAGGCTCAAAGCAAGCAATCCTCTTGCCTCATCCTCCCTAAGTGCTGGGACTCCAGGCATGTGCCACCACTTCCAGAACAGTTGTCCTTGTGAAAATCACGTTTACCACACAACAGAAAGAGATCAATAAACAAAACCAGTGTAATGTATTAGGTATTGCTAACTGATCAATCATTTAGTACTTTTGGACGATACAGAAGAGGCCTGCATTGTCACCTCTATAGTCAGAGGTCCCACCTGGCTGATACGTGACAGGGGCCTTTGATTATTTTCCTTATCTCCAAAGTTGCATTAAAAATCTTGGTCAATGTGTCAGTCGCGTCCATCATAAAGTTTCAGAAGTGAACAGACCAGCGTGTTCACGGAGCACGCCATTTCTTGGTCACTCTGTCGCATTGTCTGCCGGGTTGCCTCACCATTGTTTTGGAAAAATCATTCTGGCAGCAGAGGTGGTGAAAACCAAAGCCGCCTTTCCAGTGTTAGAAATTGTGCCCTTGTTTGCAAAGGACAAATTAAACCTCCTAGAATCCTTTGTAAATGGTGATGTTACCTAAGTAGTTTTTTGACCTAAGTAGGACTCTGATTGAACCTGGCCTGGCGGGGGCTGCGAGTAACACGCTTTAGTCCAGCAGTGCCATGATTGGACTCCATTGGGAGCAGAGGCCCTTTAAGAGAGAAGTTGTCACACCTTCACAAATATAGCCTGCTGAATTCAAAGAAGGTCTCACGTGGCACCATTGGACTCTCTCATTCTGCATACGTGTTTCCAAACCTTATCTACACATTGATTCATCTGGGGAGTTGTAAGCACATGCGGGTCACAGGCCCCACCCTGGGTCACTATAGCATGATAGACTCGGGCATAGATGTGTTCACCAACATTGGCCCATGAGTCCATTTCCTGCCTAGGAAAGAGAGAGGAGAAAATAACAGTAATTCCTCACAGTGGCTCTCAGAGTGTGGCCGTGGCCCCAGCAGCTTCAGTTTACCTGAGACATTGTTAGAGATGCAGATTCCTCAGGCCCTGTTTCCAACATACTGAGTCAAAAACGCTAGGGGTGGGGCCCAGAAATCAGTATTTTGCAATTTTCCATTTGATCTTGATGTATGTTAATACCTCAGAGCTATGGAGTTCTACTGTCCCCCTTTAGCTAGGTATGTATTTTCCGGGCCTCACCCTGCAGGTCTCTGGAACTCATTCTTGGAAGTTGCCTTTTTTCAAAAACAGAGAAAAACAGAAGGCTGCTGATCACAGCAGGAGATCATGACTGGTATCTGTCTAACCAGGATGACCATGCTTGTTTTTCAGATGGCTTCCTGGAAACAATCTGCCCATCTGTACTTCCAGAATAGTTTATGAACCTCTTTCTTTCTCCTGACTACCCAAGCCATCATGCATATTTTGAGCTTTATTGTTTGTTAGTTTCACCATTTATCTAGAAATCTAGAGTTTTGTTTATTGTTTATTTTTGCAGTATTGGATGTTGAACCCTGAGCCTTCACTCTGAGCTACATCCCAGCCGTTTATAGTTTTTTTAATTTGAAGACAAAGGCTCTGCAAGTCTGAACTGCCCACACTGGTTCAGTTTGTAGTCGTCCTGCCTTGGCTTCCAGAGTGCTGGGAGTACAGTCATGGCCCGCCATGCTCAGCTTTTGGAGTCTGCTGTGGGAGTCTCGTTTGATTCATGACCCTCCTGTGTGCATCTGCTTCATTTTGAGCCCTTGGTTCTTCTGGAAGTTCTTTGTGCATTCATAGCCTGTCCTTTTACTGTTCTGGTCCCACCCCATGGTATATTTGTGACCTGCTAACCTGTTCTGGGTGCTAGGAGAAGGAAGTAAAAGAACTGAGCAGTTTCTTCTCTTTAGAATTATGTGGATTATTTTTCAGAGTGATTTTATTCCTGTGATTGAAGAGTTACGCGTTTGTAGAATGTCTGAGACGGTTGCACTCAAATATACCCAAACTCTTTCCAAAGCGAAATTACAAATGCAGCTGAATTGTGGTAGTTTCCCGTGGATGTCCTGCCTCCCGTGGCGGGGTCATGAAGCTGGGATGGAAGGCTGCTGCCCTTACCCTCCGCGGCTCCCTTTCCTCTTCTCTCCGAGATCATTTCCTGGGATTCTAGGAGTTGTCTTTGCTGGTTCCCATTCCTTTCCCTCTCATTTTTCCCGCTTCTGTAGTGTGCTCACTATAGTGAATTGTACGTCAGCTCTTGGTCTCACTCTACTTTCTGTTTCTTGCCTATCTTCCTGGCAGTTGCTGAAGCCAGGAGCTTTTGAGGTAGCTTTCACTTTGACTTCCTCACCTCACAGATTTTCTAACTTGCACAGCTTTCTCTCAAATATGTTTTCCTTCCGTGGGTCAGGAATCTCTGGCCTCCATAATGACTTCTTCTTGTCTTTGTGAATCCCGCGGCCTTTTAGCAGCCTCTCAGTGTTCACCTTCACCTCTCTCCAAATTGTCCTTTCAGCTTTTATGCAGTAAAACATTTTGGAATGTTAGCTAAGTTCCCAAGTTGAGTGATTGAATGTTTAGCCCTCTATGACCTCTGAGAGAACTTTTCACGTTTGTAGCATATATAGCGTTAAGGTCTCTTATGACCTGGTGGTCAAGGATAATTTTGTGGTCATCTTAAGTCTTTAACAGTCCTCAATATCAACATGCAGGTTGCTTAATAGGCCACTCCCTAAATAGCATTGTTTTTTGTGATGATTCTGTCTTACCACTCATGTGACCCCGCTTTAGGAGGTCTTCATTTTCTGCAGGTATTGTTCAGGGACATCCTGGAGCTCCCACAGCATCCTTGGGAAGGTTTTCATACCATCTTTCTGGGATCCAGCAGTACACTTATTACATACTGTGACATTTTGCTATTGTGTTACATTGCCACATTCTTTCTCCATGATGTGGTTGAGAAAAATGAGCTTCTTGTAGAACCAGCAGAGTTGCTTCTTTCTTCACAAGAACTTGAGAGTTGGGAAGATGGAGGATGATGTGGGAGGGGTGGGAGGTATGCAGGCCCCACAGTGGGCGGATCCCCTGTAGCCCGGGAAGGAATGAGGTGGTCTGTAGATGGTTGCGGCTATGGCTGTGGTTGGAATCTTGAGTGTCCCCCGAAAGCCTCATGTGTCTGGAACTGTGTTACTGGGTGGTAGGGCCTAGCAGGGAGGCAAGGTGTTTCAGGTTTGCCCTGAAAGGACTGTGGCAATTAGATGAGATTGGGGATTGCCTGGGGTAGAGATTTTGGGAGTTTGTTACTGACTTGTGGGTCAGGAAGTGGGGGAGCGGCAACTGGCAGCTTAAAGCACTTAAAGGAATGAGGAAGAACTGTTGTTGCGGCTTCTTCCTGGCAGAGCTGTGTGCTAGCTCCTGCTCCACTTGGCTTCTGTTTGCAATGGGGTGAGCGGCCCTCTGGCCTCTCCCCTGGACCTTCACCATTACCAGCTGCCCCACCAGTGGACTGTGTGAGACCTTCTGAAACTGTGAGCTAAATCAGTCTTTTCCTCCCTTAAGCTGTGGATGTCAGGTGTTATAAGACAGTGGCTATTATTTGACCGGATCCACAGAGAAAGATGGTTTAGGAAAGAGAGTTTGGAAAACAAAGAATAGGCCAAAATATATATATATATATATATATATATATACACACAGAGCAAGACAAAGAAAAAGGTAGCATATCACTAGTCTGTGGCTGCTTGTCCAATCACTACAGCTTTAACAAGCAAAAACAACCCTTTAATTGTGCTTGTGAATATGAGTACAGTATTCTCATTCAGAAGATACATAGAGGGGGCCTGTAGCAAGAGCTACATTCTCGGTAGGAGAGGGATATTCTGGGGTAAGGAATGGTGTTTAATCCATAAAACAGAGGAGTGAGAGGGCTACACAAGGAAGATGATTTTTTAAAATTTGTTTTTGAAAAACATTATACCCAGGCTCAAGGTGAAGAACTGAGTCAGTGAAAGGGTTACCAGGTGTGATATGTGGTGGCTGGAATGGGAGAGTTCCAGGCACCACAAGTATGGACCACGGAGGAACTTTGGCCCATGAAGAGTTTGACTTTGCTCATCATTCAGCAAAGAATCATTGATTTTCTAAAATACTCTCTTGTTAGAGCCCATCCAGATTGTGTTGCTGGAATGTTTGGGCCCTGATTAAGGAAGGACAAGATGGGTAAATACATGTGCCTGAGGTTTTTGCTTCTGAGTCTCCTGTAGGCAAGATGTGTTGAGATTCTACTAACGACATTAGAGAATAAATAAGGACATGTCATGAAGGATGTCCTTGCTCTGAACTCTGTCCTTAAGAATAGATGTGTATATGATAAAAAGTGTAGGTTCCATGAGGGCTACTACTACATCGACACTGGCTAGAAACATACCTCATATATTACTTTTAGATGAACGAGCAAAATAGAGAGTTTCTATGTGTATCAGTCTGTACACCAATGCCTTTGGGTGATTTCCAGAAGTTTGGTTCAAGTAACTGATTTCTACAAGGTAATTGAAGACTTTTTAAAATAGTTGATTATTAGGAAAAACAACAGCTCCCAAGAACAAACTTAAATGAGGTAGCATTACATGGTGCCAGGACAGGGAATGTGTTCTAAGAACGTTGGCATCTTTCTGGCACATTACTACAGATGAGGAAATTGGAGCTTGGAGGAATCCATGACCTAGTCCTAGTTATGTTGCTAACTACTCACGGTGATGCCAAGCCCAGGAGCAGGCTGAAATGACTCAGTTTGATGTAATTGCTTTGTTTAACACTGCCCGCCACTTTGATTTGAAAGTCAAAGTTTAGATTGATCTGTATGGGTGAAAAATCTTCTCCGTCTGGCTGTGAAGTCCCCAGAGGAAAGTTCTACCTTATGTGGCTGAGAAAATTTAAATCCTAGAATGGAGAACTTAGGAAAGGAAAGGAAATGGATAGTGTTGTGTAATTAGATTGTTTTATTTTTAAAAAGGCTTTTGTATGATTGACTCACTCCTTGAGGGCTGATTTTTGGGAACTAAATTTAGGGAGAATCAATTTTTGCCTTAAACAGAAGGCTCAGAGCTTTGTAGAATTAGAACAATATTGCCAAGGGGTGAGGTGGGAGGGGAGGGTATGGCAGGGAGACGGTGAGAAGGCACCAAGTTTTAGGAGCACAGGATGAGTAAGTTCTCGAGATCTGTTGTGCAGCAGGGTGAGTGAACAGTTCATCATCGTGTGCCCGTGAAAGCCGCCAAGAGAGCAGATCTGAAGTGTTCTTGGCCACACACGGTGGCTGTGTCAAGTGAAGATGTACCTGAGCTAGGTTGTGGTTGCCACCTTATAGTGTGTACCTGAATCAAAGCATCCTGGTGCGTGTGGGAAGTATGTGTCATTTTTAAAGTGTAAGCCTTGTTTCAGTGTCCAGTTTGTTTTTACTTAGAGCTACTGGAATTTCTGTCTAACTGAATTAGCAAATTTGATAGGCGTGACTCTTCTGTACTAAGCATGTGGATAAACTTGGCATTTTTACTGCTAGCATTAAACCATACTGTTCCTATTAAAAGCATTGTTCATAAGTTAAAAAAAAATACCATCATTCAGGTGGTATTTCTACATAGGCTAAAATAACAGAACTTTAAAAAAAAAACTTGGGCTAAAAAATGCAAAATGTCTTGATAATTGCTAGTTTCTTCCAAGGCCAAAATGAAAAAAAATACAGAAAACAAGCTACACATTGATTGTTATTTTGCTTGGAGAAAGAATGCTTCCAATGTCGGAAATAACGACAAAATGTATCATTAATACATTGTGTGTCTCTCAAGCTAAGGCAGGTATTTTCCTTCAGAGAGGACAATTCTGGCTTCTGCATTGGTAAGTGCCTGCCTTTTTTTCTCTTTACCAGACTAGGATTCTGTTTCAATCAATTTGTGAATAGAGTTCAGACTGTAGTCCATTTTCTCCGTGGGATGTTTACGTTTCCGTCTCCAGGCTGCAAAATGGCAAATGACTAAGTCAGTTGCAAGAATTTTTAGCATAATCGATACAAATTTACGATCGCTGTCCATGATAAGCCAAGGGACCTCAGCACCCACGCCTAGACAGAGGTCAGAACTGAGGTAATTCTCTCCTCCAGTCCTGTGTGGGAAAGGATTGCCTGACAGTGTCATTATGATCCGAGATGGAAATCTCAAGGGGCGGTCCTTTCAGAGCTGAGGCATGCTTGATTGGTCGGTGTCAGCTGTTGCTAGGTAGGATTTGTAACGTTAGTGCTCAGGCTCAGTAGGAGCTATTTGAGATGGAACTTGCCAGACTTCTTTTTGAAATTGGTGTGCACAACCTGAATCTTTCCCCCACCCCCCGCACCTTAACTTCATTTTAGTTGGGTTTGTGGTAGCATAAGTGACTTTGTTTGGTGTCCTCTACTTTCACAGAGGCCATACTGGTCCTTGACAGCCCATTCCAGAGCGATCGCAGCCCAGGTGTACACAGTAAATGTCTGTACAGTGGGCGTAGATGGGTCCTTCAATGGGGCTCTCTAACTTTGTCCAGGAATAGTTAGTGCACAAATCAGAGCTTCAGATTTCTTTCGATGGGTTGTCTCTTTTCTTTGGCATTACTATGCACTTTTTAGAGAAGAAACGCCAGTTGTAGGGCCCAGCTTCGCGCACATACCTGTAATCTCAGCTCTCTGGGAAGCTGAGGCAGGAGGATCGCAAGTGACAGCCTGCCGATGAGTGAAACAGTGAATCCTGATGCAGTGGTCAGCTCGTGAGCATAACCTCTACTGCCCTGTGGCCTTGGGGGGCTTTCGGTCCTGTGTCCTGCTGCCCCTGAGGATTCCAGCCTGAGCCTTACCACGCCAGTCCACAGCACCCTCAGAGTCACACTCCACATAAATATGCACAGTTTTTATTGGTCAATTATAACAGTGAATCTAGAAAAAAGAAAAAAAAGCAAGTGCTGTGAACAGAAGACTCAAATCCTATACAGACACCTATCTGAACATTGAGCACAAAAGACGTAACATTTTGCTTACCTAAAACCTGTATTTTCAAACTGAGAAAAGAAAGATTCCCCCAACAGATTAATATGTCCAAGGTCACAAAACTGCTAGTGACTGCATGGTAACTGAAGGTCAGAGCTCTTAATCTGGATAAAAACACCATTAGTTTCCAGCTACCGAATACCCGTCTTTGAAGAGATATTTAGGTGTAAGGTGATGCATTTAAAAAAATATATTTTTAACTTTTTAGTATTTACCTGTAGTCAGAACATAAAAACTCAAAGTACCACAGGCGTGCCACCCATTTGTGGGTAGGACATCATGACGAGGTGGGTGTGTCGTCTGCTTCCACACCCCACACAGTCCCTGCTTTCCTCCCAGTGATCTGCCTCCTCCTCTCCATTTTCTGTGCCCTTTGTGCCCTCTTCACCTGTTCTAAGCAATCTATGTTAGCAAGATTTTCGTGTACTTGAACCCTATCAAAATGACAGCAGGATTTATTCTTCCACAACTCGCTTTTTTTGCATGTAACAATATGTCGTGAAGATCTGTGCATACTGAGGTACGCAGTGACTATATTTTTGTTGATGTACCAGTGGCAGTTTCTGGCCAATCCACAGATGGTTCATCCGTTCACTCATTTTGGCGGATTTGGGTTGACTTGTTTTTTGTTCTTGTTCCTGACAGACTACCGTGCATGTTCTCTGCATGGCTCAGGACCTCTGTGAGCAGGAGGCTGGGCTGTGCAGGGTGCCCGGTTTAGAAGGTAAGGCCCAGCTGTGTTTGCAAAGTGGCTGTGCCAGTTTCGACTCCCACAAGTGGCATATGAGTCCCCAATGTTCTAAATTCTTGCCAATGCTGCATGTCACCAGCCCTCTTAATTTTCCCTATCTTGTGGGTGGATATTAGCATTCAAATGTTATTTTTATTATGATTTGGGGGTCTAATATTTTTCTTTAAGGAAACCATGTATAATAAGCAGATGCAGAATTTAAGTCATTTTTTCCACTTTAGATAAAATGATTAGGGAAAAAACATTGCACATTTTTGTGCAGAAAGTCTATAATGTTTTTGTAACCGGAGAGATATTTTCACACATTCCAAGTGATGGTTGTTGCTAAATCCAGCACCTCACATTCATTAATATTTAATAATAATCTTGAATTAATTAAGTGAAGCTCAGTTTATTCATGGTTATTCATTTTATCCTGCTATTAACTCATTCTGAAAGAGTGAAATAGAAATTACATGTGTTTGACTTTGTGTATGATGTATGTTTGTATATACTGACATATATATATACGCACACACATACACACATGTGTATGCAGGATACATTTGTGTATACAGGATGAAATCATATTTACTTAAATCAATTGCACAAAGAAAGATTATAGAAGTAATAACACTGTCACTCTTAGGATTGTTTTGGGATTTTTTCAGTTTGAAAACTCCTTTAAGTCCCTGGTTAGAAAGTGCTTGGTTGTGCTTTATTGCATGGCTTTTGGTGAGGCTACCGAGGTGGCACGGGCTTTCCTGGATTATGTTATAGATTGTTTATGCCCCAGTGGGATCTGAACTGGTGATTCCACCTTTCTATTTTAATGTGGTGGTAAAACTTTAGAAACCCTGTAACATAGGTCCTGCCTCTGCTGATGCAAATAACTTTTGTGCTCAAGACTCATTACCAACAAATTCGGAGGCATATCCTTTGATGAGATTGCAATACCTACCCAAAGTTAAGTGGGAAATTAGTAAGTATTTCCCTATGGTCACCTCCCTGAATATTTTACTTTCAAGATTGGTGGTAAAGAACATCTTTGTTTTGAAAAAAAAATGTTTTGTGGTGAGACACTGAGCTTTGGCGTGAAAGGGCTGCTTCAAGTTACAGTTTTCATAACCACTGTGGGCCCTTGGATGTCACGTGTCAGTCACTGGAAGGGATATAGTTTGGGGACTGTGTTGATTTTGAGATTTAGTAGGAGCTCAGTATTTTTCTGTAACTTATAATTCTAGCCTGTGGCCAAGCCAGAGTATTTTAAAACTGGGTGACAGCAGCAAGTGTTTTTCCTGTGAGAGGCTGGACTGGACAGTCTGAGGCACCCTCCTCGTGGACTCCCCCTACCCAAACCTCCTGTTCTCGTTGAGTGAATTCCATCCTGCTTGGTGGAAGCAAAGGTCACATTCTAGATTTGAGAGAGTTGCCAGTAGCCCCACAGGAGACTGAGGCCACATGGCTTCCCAAACGCCCACTTCACTTATGCTGCTGGCTTGGCAGGCGCCAAGATCCAACACTCCCAAGTTCAGGGGAACCAAGGGTGTCCATCCGGGTCCCAGCCTCTGTTTATTGTGTAACTCGCCTCTCACAGCTGCGTCTCTAACCTTCTCCCAAGGTGGACGGAGCCCATCTGCTGCTAGCGCTGGTCCCACGCGTTCTTCATTTCCTCTGCATGTGGCTTTGCTCCCTGTGATACCACCAGCTCGGAGAAGGTCTCTCTCTGCTCCATTTGGTTAATTAATCTCCAACTGTGTCTTGTTCTTATATTTACAAGAGGATAAAAACTCGGAAACTTTCTTGTTTACAGCACTTTTCTTCATAGAGCCTCCCAACCAAACTGATTTCCAAGCATGTAATTCCTAGTATGTCAAAGGCATTCTACTTCTAACTTAAAATCTGTAATGTCTCCAGCATTAATCATCACATAATCTTATATGAACACCTCATTTTGTTTCCCATGCCTGTGGTTTCGTTGACTACATTTTCTCTTCCATGGCCATTGTTTTCCTTCCGATGACGGCTACCCGAGATTCTAGAAGTTGCCCGGTTATTACTGTTGTGGCATACTTTCACGTCTAATCAAGAGAATGCACATGAAAGAGGAAAATGGTAACTTTATATCTGACATTTCCTGAGACCTTTTTTTGTTGTATGTGGGTGATGTTTGGCTGAGTTTGTTGTGTTGTCATTGAATCCTTGCAGTTGTCTTTGATGTAGTAATACCTGATTCCTGTTGGACGGATACGGAAGCTGAGTATCTTGTAGGGTCATGAGTGGGGTGATACACACAGGAGAAATCTGGCTCCAGATCCAGTATCTTCATAAGGTACTTTTCACTTCCAAGTAATATAATACCAGTTTTCTCCTCATTAAATCCTTCTGAGCAGGACAGGCCTTCTAAATCAGTAAGTGTGCCCCTCGATCCAAGAATATGGGCGGAACCTAGTGCGTAGATTCAACAGCAGAAGTAATTACAACCAGCTTTTATATTTTAAAAGAGGCTCTGTGGATTTGTAACGGAGAGCATCAGTAAGACAGGACTCTTAGATACCTCACCTAGAACGCTGGAGGAGGGAGGGATGTTAAGTAAAAATTACTCACTGATTCACACCACACTGACGTCCTATGTGCATTAAGGATGCTGAGGCGGGGGTTAGGGTCATGGCACCGTTCTGGTGCCGGCAGGAGGTCAGTCATGGGGTTACCTTGGCTGACATCACCATCACGCAGCCACTCTGCCTACTGACAACTTAAGGCATTGATCCTTTGTATGTTCTGGCTTCTTTTTGCTGTCACTTCTGTCTGGAATTGAATGCCACCTTACCTAGTTGGCAGGAAAAGAAGTGCTCAATCAGTGTGAACCAGTTTGGTGTTTGAGGAAATTATAAAAGTTCGTTTACGTAGGTTTCTAACATGGGAATGAAGTGTCACATTGGGGAGAGGAAACAGGCCGCCACTCACTGCGTAGGAGAGGAACCTTGTGGCTGCATGGGACCAACTGAGAATGTTATCATCTGATCGTCATAGTGGAGAGGTTGCTGAGGGAGGGGGTGAGTCCTCTTTGAACCCCCCCCCCCAAATCATTATTATATATTTGCAATGTAGAATTACATTCAACTTGGGAAACTCCTGCACGTATTTTTTCGTCTTGGCTATTTTGACTTTCTTTTCCTCTTCCTTCCCTTCTTACCCCTCCTTCTTACATCCCCTTTCACCACAAAATCTACTTCTCTGTTTCCTACCGTCACTGTCTTACTTCACCATTTTACTTATTTATACTTTGAGTTTTCCTACTAGGGAAGCCATGCAACATTTAACCTTCTATGTCTTAGTTATTTTGCCAAGTTAATAGTCTCCAGGTGCATCCGTTTTCCTATAAATGACTCAAATTTATCTTTCTTGGTGGCGGGGTATACTTCATCATGGGTATATGAGCTGCTTCTAAGTTGAGCTGTTATGAATTATACTGCTATTAACACTAACTTGATGTCTATAACTCTCCTTTTAGAAAGATATCTCAAAAAGGTATAGCTGATTCAAATGGAATTAATATTTTCAGGATTTTTTGTTCACAGTTCTTAAGTTTTTTTAAAAAATATGCATGTCACATCCCTTTCCCCTTCTCATTCTGCCCCCGCCACACACACACACTTTTGCTCTCCCCAAAGTCCATCTTCTTTCTTCCGTATCTCTTATTTTTTGTGATTTGGTTTTCTCTTAGAAGAGAAACCATATGACAGATAAGATGTTTAGCTTTCTGGGTCGGATTCATTTCACTGAGCAAAAAATGGTCTCAATGTGCGTCTATTTACCTACAAAATGACTCAAATTTGTGATACTGTATGGCAGAGTAATACTCCCTTGTGTATTTTTACCACATCTTTATTGAATCATCTGTAGTCAGGCATATGGCCATTGTACCATTTGCTTTATGTGTGATATAATTCTGTGAGTTAGACTTAAGTTCATTTAATGTAGTGATCATTTATTTGGTCTTTAAGTTTAGCCTAAGAAAACTGATTAATATAATGATAACTTGAATATCTTTTATGTATACATACATTTACTTTTCAAAATTTAGCTAAGGAATTTGAAATTCCTGTCTTTCTAACATTTTCTAGCCTTAGGAATTACATTGTTGTAGCTCTTTTCATATATGAACTGGTGGTGTGGCCATGTTAAAGAATCTCAATAAAGATATAGCAAGATACAAAAAAATTATAATAGACAAGTTCTTCCACTCTTCCTTTAGTCCACGCTGTACTTTAAATTCCAGAAAGGTCGTGTTCACCTTTGCCTGTGGAGTTGTAGTGTTCTTAGTGCTTGGCATCATGCCTAGCCTGTAGCAGATGTTCAATAAACATTGGAATACATGAATGAGAAAGGGTTTTGGAGGAAAGGGAACCCTTGCACACTTGGTGGAAGGTCGTTTACTGCAGCCATTATGGAAAAACAGTATGGAGATTCCTCAGAGTATTAAAAATAGAACTAGCATGTGATCCAGCCATTCCACTACTAGGCATAGACCCAAAGGAAATGAAACCCATGTGTCCAAGCGGGACCTGCTCGCCACCGGCTTTCAGCCTGCGTGATCCCCGGCTGAGAAGAGGGCATAGCCACGAACGGGGTGCTTCTCAGCAGTGGGAAGCATGATCTTGTCCTTCGTGATAGCAGATGAACCTACAGGACATTGTGTTAAGAGGAATAGAAAGGCAGATCGCATATTATCTCCCTCACACGTGGAATCTAAAACAGTTGATCTAAGGAAGTACAGAATAACATAGTGGTTGCCAGAAACTAGGGAGGGTTGGCGGGAAGGGAAGATGGACAGATGTTGCTCGATGGTTATAGTTGGAAGAAATATTATAGCGTCCTTTTTCACAGTAGGGTGGCTATTTCAAAATAGCTAGAAGAGAGAATGTTGGATATTACCCTATGAAGAAATGATATTTCCATCACTTACAAATACACTAATTATGATTTGCTTCTCACACGGTGGACACGTGGCACTATACTGCAATGTGCCTGCTAGATGTCTACAACATGTCAATATAAAAACAAGAAAACAATGAATTTGGGGATTGAAAAAGAAAGGGAAGTGGGTTTTGGCATTCTAGAAGACACAGTGGTATACCTGTGTGGAGGGTCAAGTAAACTGAGTCCTAAGCTTCTGGGAAGCATCCTTGACAGAGGTTCGGTTCTGTTCACAAGGACGTGTTCCTTGCCTTGTGCTATTGGGCCAGACTCTGGGAAGTGTTTTTGACTTCTTCCTTCACCTTCATACCAACAGTGGGTCAGTGGCTCCCATAAGCAATGGGCATGCTTGGTCATCAGTGTCCCACTTCATCCTGCGGCCAGTCTTAAAGAATTCTATAATTGGATTTCAAATATAAGTGATGGTGTGGTATTTTCCTCTCATCTAAGCGAAGCAGGGGTTTTTGGAACCATATTTCAAGCTTAGTATTTTAGTGGTTTTTATTTTTAATTTTTTTTTGGTCGATTCGAAGCTTGAAAAAAAAGTAACAATGAAAAGGTAAAGCAAATGCTAGTCAACTTTTCGCCCACCCTGTAGTATGTGGCCATGTTTCATTTTCCAGGACCCTTAAGCAGAGGTTAGTACCCTGGGCACTAAAGAGCCAATGGAGTAAAAGAAGTCCTTGTGTTTTAGATTTAGAAGGACTCGCTCGCTCAGTAGAATAAACAATGGCAACACGTGTCAGGTGCGCGCTGCTAGAGAAATCTAGCAATAAATTGGTTTTGGCAGAGCAAATGAAGGGTAACATACAAATTTAGTCAGCTTCACTGTTTCTTATATTTTTATGTTCTTTTTTTCCCTCAGAAATATCAAAGAGAAAAATTAGAAAGCACACCTAAAAAACAAATGTGTCGGCACACTACCCCTTTTCTCTTTCTCAGTTGGTGACTGTGCTTTGATATGAGTTGCGGATTAAATCAGAGTCCCGCTGTGAACAGTTTTCTCAATATTTTGGTCATAGTTTGAAGGCATTCCCAGATGGGTTTAAGGAGGGGGGAAAAAAACGTAATTTAAGTTAGTACAGTCTAAATAACTAATTTTGACTTTGAAGAAACAAATGGTCCCTTTATCTCAGTGGCCGTGATCACCTTGCACTATCCCGTCATTAAATGCTCATGTTTGTACATGTATGTTAAAATACCTTTTTTCATAAAAGTAAAACTGGGGAGACGGCGTAACAGAAACAGAGGAGGTGAATCTAGAAAATATTTGTTATATTTTAGCTTTCTGCAAGTTGGAATCAGGAATACGGGGGTCCTGAGATGTGGGTCCCTTGTTTGTTAACCTGGTTGTTTATCTGGGGACAAAAAATAAAAAGGAAGAGTTTGTGTAGATCGAGTTAACCCGTAAAGATCCGGTTGCGTCCTTGTAGGACTTTGCCCCAGCCTGCGCCAAGGGCTTGGTGGGCCCCGTTTCTTTTCCCCAGCATTGATTTGCTTTTGGGTGCGGCCACCTCCACTCCACGTCTCTGTCGTGTCATGCCCTCAGCGTCCTGGAGGTGTGTCAGCCTTTCCGGGATGTGTGTTCGTATTGCTCCAGGGTAGCCGCCTTTTTAGACGACCGTGAAGTGACAGAATTGAAAGAGATGAGTCATTCGTGGTAGGTTTCTTTGAAGAGGTTCCCTTCTGGAACCCCTGAATTCTCCAAATGACAGAGTCTGAATGAACACTTCTACCCTAGTCTTGTGTCAGACCCTAGAATAATCTAGCAAGGTCTGGTGAAAAGATAAGAATTTGGAAAAAAAATTTTTTTCTTCTGTAATTTATAATTTTAACAAAGGGGAGTTATTGACTGTTGTTATCAAAGGTTGGGAATTCTACCCTACAACAGAGGGGTAATGAAATGATTATCGCAACTTCCTGCCAACTGCCTTGCACTTAGTAAGAAAGTAGTCGCAATATGAATTAAAAAAGAACCAATTTTGTAGTTGGTAAATTGAGTGTGCACTCCTTGTCTCCTTCATATGGGTGCAAATGTTCTGCCACGGCACACACGGCACAATTTCCATTATTGGTTTCACGGAGAATTACATAAAGTTCTCCCTAAAGCTCTAAGAGGACATATTTGATTAATCCATTTTCCAGATGAGGAAGCAAGTACCAGCGGAAGTGAATATTTATTGCTTTGGGAACAACTGGTGGATCACATTTAATGGTAGCAAAATAGGAAGTTTCTTGATATTTTCTAGATTGAGCTATAAAATGTACCCTGTCCTAGCAGGCTACAGAAGATCATTATCTCATGAGTAAAATATGAATCAAAACTGATCCTAAAACAGCCATTTTTTGGGACAGCAACCTTGATGATCAGGATGCTGAATAAAATTACAGCCTCTCCCAGAAACCAGTTTTTTAAATTTATGTATATAATTTAAGTTTGTAGATGTGATTTATTTGCAGTCTTACCAGACACACATAATTACCTTTTAAATGGTTCGTAGTGTATTTACAGCCAAAGGCTAGCTTTTCCTTAAATAATAAGTGTTAGTTACATCCAGTAGCAAAGACTTCTTCTCTTTGTTGGGATACAAATAACTCTTCTTAATATTTTTATGTAGGTGGTCCATATTTCTTTGGCATTTGAATTTTGTAATATTTAGCAGATATTTGATTTTTTCAGAATCATTTTGATATATCCTTAGTTTTTTATGTATTAGAAAATAATTTATGGCTAACATTTAGCTCTAAAAATTGTAAAAATATTTTGAAGAAAATTGAATCTGAGCTTAACAAATGATTTTCACTACTGACAAGTGTTATAAGTAAGCTCATTGAAGGAAAATTGAATCCCATAGGAAAAAAATGAATAAACAAAGTGTTAGTGGTCCTAAAAATGTTAAGATTTGTGTGATTGTGAAGATCCTTTTAGATGTAATTTCTTAAAAATGTGATCATACAGTACATGCCATTTTATTACTCTTAATGCTGTTTTGAATCTCTTAAAATGTTAAAGAATATGGAATTATATTCCCAACTTCGAAGTATGCCTTTGTATGATAATCGAGAACTGGTTCCTGTTAAGTCATCCAGGTTTTGGTACTTTGCTATACCAGCTGTACTAGCTAGCTCTCTGGATGCTGGACACAATACTTGATACCCATCACCCGTCACTTAAAGGAGAGGTTTAACTGGGCTCCTGGTTCCAGGGGATTCCATGCATGGCCAGCAGACTCTACAGCAGGCGCGTCGTGGCTGAAGAGCATGGTGCAGCAACACTGCCTGGTTCACAGTGGTGGGAAACAGTACCAGGGAGGGTGTGGTGAGGGATGAGTGTAGACCCCAAGGTCCCTCTTTCAAGACCCAGCCAGATACATCAGGAAGCGTGCTCTAGCAATGTCCTGGGTATCTCCCAAGCCAACCAAGTTTAGACAAGATTTAGAACATGAATACAGGGCTATAGATACTTCACTGATTTGGAAGAGACATGTGAGTGCCTGGGGTTGCACTTCTATGGATTGATTTATCTGCAATCACTAGTGGCCTGAGAATGTTAGGTGGGAGATAAACAATTCCCATCTTTGGGATTGTGTGCCATTTTGAGTGTGATGATGTCTTGCACTCCCTGCTTCATCTCTCAAGGAATGTGAATCATTTTTGTATTCGGCATATCCACCCTGTGCAAGTTACTCGCCTGCTAGCAGCCATCAGGGTGATTGCTGTCTCAGTACTTGTGTTCAGATGACCCTTATTTTACTTACTAGTGAAGCTGGCAGTTTTATTATAGTATATTTTGATAATTGTTCCCTTTTAGTATTAGTAATTCTTGTTAATTTCTTACTATGCATAATTTGTAAGATAAAATATTATAGGTATTTATAGGAGAAGCCATGGTATATGAAGCTTTGTTGCTATGTGATATCTCACCCATCCACTGGAAGGTCTTAAAACATATCTGTTGTGGACAAGGGGAGACTGGTGTACAATGATAGTTTTCAGGGAAAAATGATCTGAACTCAATATCAAGAATGATAAATGGTATAATATTTCACAAGGAAAAATTTCTGGACCTAATCTCAAGAATTATAAATAGTCATGTCCCTACTTGAACTTTCATATCTTTTTATGTTTCTCTCTCATCACCTCAGTTGTCACCAGTAGGTCTCAGTGTCATGGGTCACCACATTGAGTCACCTAAGTTCTCCCTACAGAAAGGCCCCGTTTATGCCCTAGTTTTCCGGGTATGGCCATGCACTGATATATCTCAAATTCATAATTCTACGTCACATCTCATCGCTGGGAGTAACCTGGGAGTGGTTTTCTAGAGAGAGAAGCGCACCTAGCACCCAAGGGATCCTTTGCGTTTCAGACCCAGCAGGTCCTGCGGATGAATGCCAAATCTTGTTCCACTTCTCAGCTGTTCATGGCAGAGTCTCGGACTTCTCTGTGCTTAGATGGTTAAGTCAGAATGGTGTGCCTTGTCATTTCTTGCTTCCGTGTGAAATCACTCGTGTATTTATAGGAGAAACCGCGGCATGTGAAGTTTCTTTGCTTCCTGATGAGGCGTTCTCATTGTCCCTCCCTTGGTTCCTTCTAACACATGGGAAGATGCTGTCCTCTGTCCCGTCCATTCTCACATCTCCCTCTCCCACTGGCCTTTGTGCTCCCAGAGTGCTGCGATTAAAGTGCTACCATGCTTAGCTCTTAATACTTCTCAAAAGTCTACATTTATTATTTTTCTATGTTCAAATGTTTTGTGGTACGGTGTCTCCCCAAAATAAAATGTGATTGATGTCAACATACAGTTATTTCATTTTTTAGTCATGAGAGAACTTCAAAGTGTGATCTTTATTAGCAATAGACTATGGCAATTTTGATACTCTCTTCTGGTGTAGCATAACTCAATTGAACAGCCTATTACCACCTGACCTTGGTATACACTCATGTGTGGAATTTGAAGTCACTGTAATTTATCCACGAAGGACACAATTGCCAGGGGACTGGGCAATCAATAACACCAGGTAGACAATGCAGTATGATGAACTGTGGGAACGCGCTTGGTTTTTCCATAAAGGCCAGTGCATCTTGGTGAAGTTTCATGATGTATCAGTGTGTCACTGTACATTTAGTCCTGAAGTGTAAAGTGTGTGCCAACCAGAAAGCTTGCCAAGATCCTGGTGCCACTTTGAAATACTGTAATGTGTTTATTGAGTAGCACACACATAATGAATAGGGCTGTGGGTTTATATTTTATTTTGGAGCTTCAAAGTGACTAAAGGAGGGGGAAATAAACAGATAATAACTGATGGGCTCCAGGCAGCCAAAAGGGGCCCGTCCTCAGCATGCACTGAATCGGCCCATGGTGCAGAGGCTGTGGCACGGGTGGCGCCTTTATTGGACTCCTCTGTTCCAGCTCTCCTCCATCGACTCGAGTCTTTGCAGTTAACCTGCCAGTCACATGGCGATCCCATCTTACAGATAAAACATTGATGTTCAGAGAGACACGAAACAGCTTAAAACACAGTCAATGACTGAGCTGATTGTGTGTGGGTGTGGGCGTGGGTGTTAAGAAAAGGGGTTTTGCGAAACATACAGAAGGGGAAAGGAATGTATGGTAAAGCTTCTGCTAGTCAAAAGGGGATGTGGAAATGTCAGTTGCCCGTGTGGCTCACTGTCTAGGGGGTTTTGTTGTGTAGCTGGGTAAGGGGCTGTGCTGTGCTAAGCGGCTGAGTTGCTAGGGCTGGCTGCTTGGTTCTCCACCCTTAAACTGCTGCTGAGTTGATTTTTATGCGTACAGCACTAACGTGTGAAATCTGTACCATTCACATACTAACAGGGTGATTTTTGCAATAGTAGAAAATGGAAGAACCAATGTTACAGTAAAAAAATTATCTTTATAAAATTCAATAGAATTTATTGCTGGGAAGCAATTCACTGTGTAGAGGTCTGACCTAATGAGCTTTATAAATCTGTTACCAGATTCATCGTATACAAGCTGATAGAAAAATCTTTTGGTTTTGAATGCATATTTTATAAGACAAGTTATAAACTAAATTTCTGTATTACAAATCCTGTAATATCTTTGTGGTTTATATTTAAACATGGTCACATTCTTCCCCTTGCTATATCATATTGTAAATGACCAGATATGGACAACTCTCACATAAATGATTTCCGCAGTGGATTCCATTTCCTTACAACTGATATCCCCTGGCACAGATACATATGTTGTACAGACCTCTGTGCGGGGGACTCAGCTGTATTATATGGCATGACACATGGTGTGTGAGCCAGTGTCTTCTTGGAAAACTACTTGCCGGTCATGAGTGTTTCTCTTCTCTTAGCAGCTGTTAGGCACATGTCCTTGACCATACACAGGAAGAGGAGGAGAAGGGTGGGGCCTTTTGGTTGACGCAGTAGTCTAAGCATGTTGCCACTTTCTGGAGAACATTATCTTGTAGCTCGACTGTTATCTTCCTACTGTAGAGCTGAAAGGCTACAGGTTCCAAAGACAAGCTACATGTGCTGTCTGGCACAGCTAGAACTTGGCAAAGCTAGAATTCATGCAAAGATATCAAATCTGATAGCTTATGTTTATTTGATGGTATGAAGATGTCACTCCCACTTGGCTGAGAGAATGTATTTTCTATGTTACTTACCACTCTTCTGGTGATGGGTAAATGTATATCATAAAGGTGCCTTTTTCTGTACTGAGCATGTTATAACCACATAATTCACTAAACCTATAAAATATATACACATTCATGTAATTATTACATCATATACATATATAATTTTCTGTGTGCTCCAAATCTAAATACTGAAGTCGCATTTACTTTTTAATGGAAAAAGGTGTCTCAGTCTGTCTTGAAGAGCACAGGATATGACCTACAGATACTTTAGTCTGTCTCTTTCCTTATAATTATCAACATCTATTGAATGATTTCTGTGTTCTGTCTTAATATCCTATGTTCTTTAAAAGGATTATCATTGGAATCCTTAAAATCCCATGTGGTACTGTTTGCACTCGTATCGGAGCCCAACAAAGTAGGTCAGCAAAGTTGAAGGTATGACCGGCCTCAAGGGCAGGGGAGCATCTAAATCTGAATTGAACGTAGATATCGGTTGGATTTGGCACCAAAGGATCCATGGCGCTAATCTGTATTGCCAGTCATTTTTTTTTTTAATTCACAAGTGAAATAATCCCTGAATTGGCAATAAAAATTTTGACATGTAGGTTTTTGAAGAAAAACACATTTCCTTGACAGAACATCTATGTAAAATACAGTCCTGCTGTGACCATCCCTGCTCGGCTTCAGTTCTCACATGCCCACGTCTGTGTCTGTAACTGCCTGGTGGAAAACAGTGGTATAGTTTCTCCAAATGCCCTTTCGTCTCCTCTCAGACCCCACTGTCGCTCCAGAGGAGCCTCCTGCCCAGTGCGTAGCAAAGACTCACCATCTGCCTGTGTCGAGCGTTGTAGAACTGCAGTTATTATGCAGGCGTCCTGGGGGTGTGAGTCCCTTGAAGCTGACCCGAGGTGGAGACTGGCGTGCAGGCGCCTGCCTGGTGCCTGCATAGCAACGCCGAGTGTAGGCCACGGAGAAGAGGCTCGATCAGAAGGGGAGGCTGAGTCGAGATGCCCTTGCCCCGCGGGCCACATCCAGCCTCACCCAGAGCTCTGGAGCTGTGTGGCCCAGGGGAAAAGAGGCTTGAAGGACTTAAGTGCTGAAGAGGGACCAGGGGCATACGCATAGTGTCTGCCATTGTCAGTCTTGTCCACCTCCAGGGATCCGGGAATCCACTGGCTTCATTTCACGTCATGGGGACTTTCAGGAGGGTGGCTGGGGTAAAATAAAGTCCTCACCTTTTTTCTGTTATACTGGGTAGCAAACCCAAAACCTTTGAACTGAGCCACACTCCCCAGCATACATTTTCCTTTATTTCTCATTTTGAGGCAAGGTCTCACTAAATTGATTACTGTCCCGGGCTGAGCTTGAACTTCTGATTCTACTCTGTCAACCTTTGTAGCTGAGCCCACTCAACCCATAGACCAATAGAATTACCAAATTCTTTTGATAAAATTTGATAATTTTGAGAATTATCAAAATGGTGATTATTTGAAACGACTAAGTATTTCTTAAGCCACTCACCTTTCCCTTCTCCACCCAAGTTTTACCTATCAAAACACCTGTAGTACTTAACAGGCCATAATTTAACTGTAGGTTTTTATGATCTTACTGAACTGTTAAGTTCTTAGAGCTTATCTTCTCCATACCCACAGAACTGGTCGCGCACCTGCCATAGGGGAGTCACGTGGAAGATAACTGTTCAGCGCCTACTGAGTACTCTTAGGTAAAGGGATCAGTGAAGTCACTCACTTGGCCAGACCTCCAGCGCTACATCCAGAGCACTGCTGAATGCAGAGCAGTGTTGCCTTCACCGTCTCCTGTTCCCACTCCTTCACATGTGAGTTAACAGGGAATGTGGTGCATGCATACTCCGTGCAGACGGGTCAGAAAGTCAAACCCAAATCCTCACTTTTTCTGACCTAAAGCTCATCCAGATAAGATTCTTTGATTCACCTGTGTGAAAATGACGTCAGTACTTTCTAAAGACAGACCCTCGGAAACGAAGTAGTACTTT
Source organism: Ctenodactylus gundi (assembly GCA_004027205.1). NCBI lineage: Eukaryota > Metazoa > Chordata > Mammalia > Rodentia > Ctenodactylidae > Ctenodactylus > Ctenodactylus gundi. The sequence goes on from PVKB01001510.1 coordinate 391,911, forward strand.
GGGATGGCAGAATTAAAGTTTTCCTGCTTCTGATTTTCTTCTTTCTGACTGCAAATGTGACTTTTTTTCCTCTTGTAACTAAATTGCCTTTTGCTCATCTTTTTTTTTCTGGTTGGCAAAATTTCTATTGCTAAAGTGGGACTAAACTTAACGGTTATTGTTTTAGGGGCCAGAAAGACATGGAATGGACCACCTTCTAATGTGAGGTAAACAGGCTTCACGGTTCATCCACTAACACAAAATTAATGTGACAGCAGAGTATGATTCTTAACAGGCTCCAATGATAATAAAATGGCCAGCTTCCTTTGAGTTGGGCAAGATCAGAGAATTGCTTTTGGTTCAAAATATATAACGAATCTTTATAATGTCACCAGCCTAAGTCAACATTGCAGAAATGCATTGTGTTAGTCAGTTCTTGGATTGGGATACTTCAGTCTCTGACTGGTCAGCTTTGGTTCGTGACCAGCAACACAGTGTAGCCAGGAAGCAAAAAAGATTGGGGGGGGGGGGTGGCCAGTCCTGCAGTCCTCTTTGGGAGATCACACGCAGTGACTAAAGCAACCTTCCTGTGGGCCCCACTTCACGATTCTACCACCTTCAGTGTCAGTGCCCTGGGGTCAGACCTTTAACATATAGGTCTTTCAGGGACTTTCAACATATAGAACGTGCTTACCCAGCTCTTGAAAAAATTGTCTTCATTCGCATTTTCTCATAAGGCCACCAATCTTGTATATAGTTAAATATTATGTGGTTTCTTCTGATTTCAAGTTTAATCGATCCCCCTTATCTCTCCACTCAGTGCACATGTGTTGGGCACCATCTACCTCATCTCCTGCTTATACAACTATGCTCCTCTCCTGCCTGCACCGCTGGTTTCCATCTCTTGCCCCGGTCCACTCCCACTGCTCTGCAAGGATTCTAGCACATGCTGCATCTGCCCCTCGAAGGGGTGATTGAACTGTTTTGTGATTGTTTAAATTAAAAACAAAATTACTGTCGTTGCCCTGAATCTTGCCCCACATCCTCTGCGATCTTTGGAACACACTTAGCCCCTCAGTCTTGGCACTCTGTGAGGTGGCTCTGGAGGTCTGTGTCTCTATGAGGTGAATATGCTGCTGTCAGCCGCCACCCAGGGGAAAGGCAGGCTCATAAAAACATGCCCGTGTGTCCTCATTCACTGTGTCCTGCCCCAAAGTCAAAATGACCATGCAAGGGTAATATTTTAAATGAATTAATTACCTCAAGACAGGTGCAGTAGCACAGCTAAAGACAGCAGGGATGAAGGATTTCCAGGCCTGCTTCAGAAACAAGTAGGACTGATGTGATCTGTGGGTGGGAGCAAGGAGAAAGTATGTTGATGGACATTAATGGCAGTGTATACTTAGTAAACTTCCAAAGCATTTTTTTTTTCTTTTTTTGGTGCTGAAGATTGAACCCAAGGCCTTCTCACTGAGCTATATCCTGAGACCTTGTTTTCATTAATATATTTTGAGTCAAGCTGTCTAAGGACCCAACTTGTTGATCCCCTACCTCAGCCTCCCAGAACACTGGCATTACAGGCCTATACCAGCAGGCCTGGCTAAAATTTAAATACTGAGGAAAATGAATGCCAATATATCTTACTGTTGTGATTTTTTTAAAAAAATCAAGTATTCACCATATGTTTTGACCATATGTTGTACCTGCTTCTTCCCAGGAGTGTGCCCTGGGACTTTGATGGGGTCCCTTTAGGGTTCTCAGCTATAAAAGATAGCAGTGCCTCTCCCACCTCTCAGAGATGTTTCAGAGGTTAAATGCTGTGCCTAGAAGCACTCTCAACAACTCTACAGGCCTTTCTAGTCCATGGCCTTGTGTTCTGCTAGCTGCATGTTATTCTATGGCAGTTCGACAGGAGGGGTCAGATACTGTCTCAGGACAGTCCCTTGACTGTTCAGGCCCCACCTGGGCCACCTGAGGTTTTTTATTCCTTCTGTGTTAGTTATTATACTATATTTGTTCCAGATTATGCCCCTCCTGAGCAGGAGCATTTTTGTAGTGTTTGGTACTTTTTAGAAAGTTTTTGATTTGCATGTATAAATTGTGTATAGGTGGTTCTTAGAGGCTGCCCAGAGCAGTGGATGTATGGAGTATTGCAAATCTGTCCGATTTGTCGTCCTAACACGTACAGGTTTCCACCAGTGGGAAACAGCAGCACAGTGCCTCCTCACGGAGGGTGGCGGTCCTTATTTCTCGGTGTCCTTCCTTGTGGCCAGTCTGCTTTTTAAGGCTGGTTTTGATTCTCTCTTGGGGACACCACTGCTTGGAGCATTTTGAGCAAATTCCCTTGACTTGATCTCTGTCCCAGGATGAACTCTTTAACACGTGCCAGGTCAGCCAGTGAGGTGAGCAACAAACTTTGTATCAGGTCCTACAGAAGGTCAAAGATGAGCTAGCATGCCCCGCCCACCACTTTATTTCAGTCAATCTGTTCATTCTTGATTCTCAGAAGACAACAGAGTGGCATCTCTGGAAGAGAGATTGGCATATTTAGAAGATAATTATTTTGTGGTTCTTTTGAATAGCGCCCGATAGAGTGCTGGAGTGGAGGACAGAGATGTGCTCTCTCCTTTCTCTAGCATTTTCTTGTGTGTCCCTGCGTGGCACCTACCTTACAGAAGGCGTCTCCAGAGCAGAGGACAGAGGAAGGGTTGTAAGTCTGTCCCACTTGGGATCCCGACAAGTGCATGTTTCCACCAGTGAGAAACAGCAGCACACTGCCTCCTGAATTTTGGCTCCTGGGGAAGTCGCTCCGGTTTTGACATTCCCTTCCTGGCTGCGGCGCTGTCCAAGGTGCTGATTCAACCCACTTTTGAGCCGCGGTTGATAATTGCACAGAAACTCCCATTTCTTTTTCTCCCAGTAGCTGCCAAAGGCTGAGGCCTCACTTATGAATGGAACATTTTGCCAGCTGTGTATAATTGAATGTACTTAATCTTAAGTACATCTCTGATATTCTTGTTCTTTCTCTGTTCAATGAAAGCAGCTTTCTCTACCCAGGTTATTTCCCATCTTTGCTCAGAGAACTGGCAGAATAGTTTCTATTTTTAGCATTTATTTTAATATCATAGGAATGCATGAAGGGAAGACATGTTTTTGTTGTTTTTTTCAAACTCAGACTATAGATAATTTCTGTAGCTGGCTTTGATGACTCAAGTAGGGATGTTTCTCCCATGTCAGTCTTCAGTGGGCTTACCATAGTTTTAAGTCTTTTGTGTTTTCCACACGACATTGCATCTTATGATTTTATAGAATTTCATTTTATATTGCTGTGTTTTTCTTGAAAGAGTTTAATGGGCATAGGGTTAGAGTCCAGGTGGTGGAGTGCTTGCTGTACATGTGCAGGTACCCAGTTTGACCTCTGGTACCACACACCCACACCATCCCACACCCACCCCTTACACAAGCAAATCAAATAAAAATACATGGAAAATAGAGATATGTGACAGTTATGTAGAATAAGAAAATATGGATTCTGTTCTAATTCATTAGAGCTATTTTAATACAGCTATTTTCCAGTAGTGACATTGAATTACTATTCATCTCTAAGTAATACTGTATGTAGTAATCAACTCAGAGTATCTGCAGTTAGATTCATCAAGTTGGATATTACCTTTGACATGTGTTTATAACATCTATATATCGGTGGGTGTGGGTGTGTTTTAAGGCGGGAAATTTTTATGCAAACTGTTTGGGATTAGAACTACTTCCAAGTTTGGACTTTACAAATACATAATTTATCTTGGGGAAGGGCCCAAGTCTAATTTGATTTTTTTTCTTATAATAAACATTATACACACAGGCTGAAAGCAGTTTTGCCCATTTTCTATAGTTCTATGTATGAAACAAAGTTTTACGTTCTGCGGCTTTATATTTATGACATTAGGTCTGACTCAAAAACATTTGGGAGAACTTCAGATCTTGGATTTGGGGATTAGGGAGGCTCAAGTGATGTAAGATTTATTTTAACTTCCCATAACTGTTAACCCACATTTTCTTACTATTTTCAAAAAAGTTGGTGTGTGCCCAGCTGTGCAAACTCCATTAAATAATTATTAGGAAGAAAAAAATGGCTTCATAGGAAAGAAATAAAAATGCACTTCAGACTCCACCACCAATGGTTTATGCAGTGTGCTATTAAATAAGATTTCACTTATTCCCATCCATTAATATCATCAAGAGTGTCTCTTTGCTCCAAATGAGATATAGTTAATACTCATATGCTCACTAAAAATAGAGGAATTATTGGGTGAAGAACATTTTCACTACCATCTCTCCTGTACTAAATCTTTTCCCCTGCCTTCCTTCAAAGGCCCTTTGACTTCCTTCCCCCCAGAGGGCAGGAGAAAGAAAGACAGGAAAGGAAGGAAGAAAACAAGAGAAAGAGGGCAGGCTGTTTCTATTTCAGGGAACAATTTTGGCCATTTGAATGCCTCTTTAAAATTGGTATGAAGAGGTTTCCTACTTAAAATGTAAGAAAACATTAATTTGAGTAATTTAGAAAAATTTTAAGCAATTTACATTTTGGCATAAATAGAATATTCTTAAAGGGAAGGAAACTTTATCATCAAGATTAGTATATTTTTAAGGCTGATGGTGAAATGTTTCCCAGCATTTAAACATTATTTTGTTCAGAAAAAAATTTAGAGACATCTCATGAGCAAATTATAGTATCTAGTATCTCAACTACAATATTTTTTGACATTTATAATTAATGTTAATTTAGGAAATATTTAATTTGCAGTATTACCCAGAAGAAAATAAATGGTAGGGACACCTTTTTTCAGCCTTTCTTTTGAACCAAACCTCTGGCTCAGGTCTTTGTTTTCTATAGGCTTGTCCTCTGTCCCTATGCCCAGCCTATGTGGTGCTGGGGAATTGAACCCCGGGCCTGCACTTGTCGGGCACACGCTCTTAACCACTGAGCTATGTCTACAGCCCCTGGTATGAAGCTACCTTTAAAGTTGATAGAGACACAGGAGTTTAACTCTTAAGCTTTCTGTAATGTATAGTATAATATTAAGTGAGAATTTCAAAATATGTAAAATCATTTGCAGTAAGAACATCTATAACATGAAGTGAGGATTTCAAATTATGTGTGATTATTTAAGGATATTTATATTAAGTGAGCATTTCAGAGTATGCGAAATTGTTTGAGGTAAGAACATCTATAAATTTGCACAGTCTCCATCAAGGTTGGCTTGACCCGAAAGTGTTCTAAATAATTACATCAGGACAAAGAGATTTTGGTAACAGTTGTGGCTTTAAAAAATTTATCCTTGCTGTTGATGGCTACAGAATTTTTACTAAAGCTACATAGATCCTTTTGACTTTCTTCTTTGACTTTTTTTGGTATTTCATTTTATAAGGCAACTTTTAACCAATCCAGTGCTTTTTAATAATAATAAAACTAATATTTTATAATGATGAAGTCCTAGTGTCCAAAAAAATGGCTTTGGCATCTGACTTTCATGTCTTGGGTCTTTTGACTTAATAAATTTCATTTTTCATCATTGAACTTTTATCATCTGCAAAATAAATCTAAGCAAGCCTGACCTGCCTACCTCCCAGAGTTTGATTAAAGAGCAAATAAGGCAATCATATTTATTTTGAAAATTATTTTGTTAAATGAATATATGGGACTATTCTTATTTTAATCACGAGCATAATGGAAATAACTGTTTTCAAGTCATGTACCTCATCAATTTAAAAATACGTTCTTCAAATTTAGTGCATTTAATAAACTGTCACAGTCATACAGCTGAGAGTTCAACCGTGACTGCCTTGAATGTTGGATTGTCCTAACATTGGACAGTTAGGTAGCATGTGCTTATTGAGTTCTCTGTAGGTACTCAGTGACCAGAAGTAGCCAGGCCTACCTGAGCTACCAGAGACAGTCCATCAAACTGAGCTCTTAAAGCTGAAGGCAGGGCGCCTCGCTGTTGGAGCTGTGTAAGTGCACAGGTCTTTTAAGGAGCTCTAGTGGTTTTCCCTGTCTGTATCCCATGTTGGGGTGCTTAAGTCACCTCTCTTGCTAAAATTGGGATTCCTGGGTCCTTCATAACATTCTTTTTGTAAAAAATAAATGAATAAATAAGTAAAATGCAGTAAATATCAAGTGTAAGGATCTGCATTCTTCTCACGTCATTCATCCAAACCAGAGTCTGAGAAGGGAAGGATAGTACTCATCTTGACAGGTTGGAGCTTTGAACTGTGATTGACATTGGTTTGGCTCCACCTCTCAGCTGAAATAAATGTTCCCGCAGACGTTAATGATGATGTGTATTTTGACCTATGGCTTATGACATGCTTTAACTAACCTTATACTGGAAGATTTTGTTGTTTTCTTACTACCCGAAGCAGTGTTGATACGTTAGTTTGCAAGCAATTATTTCCAGAGTTTTCCCTGGCAGTAAGCCTGCAGGCAGGTGCTGACTGGTTTAAGGAAAAGGCATCTTTGTCCCTTTGAAGACAGTCATGTGTCCTGGTTACATATGCAGATTTTCAGGCCAAAACCGAGCACCCTTGAGGCAGAAATTCCAAGGGGTCGGCCTGGAGATCTAGCATCACAAGTCCTCCAGCTGGTTCCGGTGAGGCTGAACTGTAGGAGCCTCCATCCGGAGCAGGTTGCGAGCCCCACCCAGGACACTTCCCTTGGTCTTCCTGACCTCCGGCAGTGACCTCTAGTTTGCAGTGAAGCAGCTCACCCTGTTGGTTTGGGGCATTAGAAGCAATGGCCTAGAGTCCCGGATGACTCTTTAATGGGAGCTTGTTCACTCTGTGAAGTGCCCTGCGCATGTCTCCACCGGATCGCCTCATTTGGAAAAAAAATCATATTTTCCTCCTAGTAGGCTTTTGCTGTTACTGATACCCCATTTATCCCAGATTTTAAAAAGATCTTCCTCTCCTCTCCCCTCCTTTTCCCTTCTATCCTTTCTCCTCCTTTCCTATCCTCTCTTCTCTCTCCTTCAGAATGGCTTTATTTTGGCCTGGTTAATTTGCCGTAAAACCATTAATCCTTGGATTTGGCCTCACCCTTGCGCAGTGTCTCAGAGTTTCTCCCTCCCCACCTCCCCCCAGGGCTGAGCATCAGTTTCCTCAGTTGTGGAAGACCATGGCTGTGCCCACCAGCTGTTTCCCCTAGAGGTCATCACTCTGTGTATGGTCCCTAATCTTTATTTCATGTCCTTTAAATTCCATGATACGTGCTCCTGATACTAGACACGGGGCATAGCCAGAGCAGCCCCCACCCGACACTTAGCTTTTCTAGGTTCAGATGGACCCTCAGGGGTCCAGCCCTTCTCAGAAGCACGCAGCCAACATTCACCCAGGAGCAGATGCCCTACCAGCAGGTTGGACAACTCGGCCTGTTCTTGTGTTGTTTAGAACAGCAAGAAAAGAACTGTCCTTCAGGATTCATAGAGGTCAAAACTTGACCGTTTTCACAGAATAATTCAGGTCAGCTTGTCCCTAGCTAAAATCACTCTCTTCATACTGTGTTAAAAATTTTTAGCTCCTCCAGCTCTCCATGGCGCACGGGTACCACACTTGGCTAATGGGGGCGTAGCACAGATGTCTGTGGATTCCCAGCTGTTAGCAGCCATAGGCACTTTGCCGCTGATGCCCTCAGGGCCATCCTGAGCCTCAGAACACTGAGGTGTTCACCTGATTCAGGTTGCCACTTTGTGTGTGTCCTAATTAGGTAGTACTTGCTTCCCTGAGTGTCAGAGGGGGAGAGGCTCAGCCTGGGTAATACGGGCACATTCAGAGGAATTGGGGAAGTGTTTCTTCCTACCCTTTCCTCAAGTCCCTGACTCTCTGCTTGCCTCTCTTAAGACTGCCTGGCTGTACACCTGTAACTCAAAAAATAAATACACACTTAATATCACATATTGTGGGATTAATTAGGTTGAGGCACAACACTGGCTTTACTTCCAACAGTTTCTACAAAGGAGTTTTCCTAGGACACCCAACATAGTGAACATATAAGCCTTGACGTAGCCAGGTAGCGTGGTTTGAGCTTTTAGTCCCAGATACTCAGGAGGCTGAGGCAGGAGGGTTACTTAGTGCAGGAGTTTGAGGCCAGATTGGAAAACATGGTACCTGTCTCAAACAGACAATAGTAACCATAGCAACATCAGTTATGCTGCTCGCTCGTGCATTAGCTATTGTAACTTCAGCCATACCCACGTTCAGAGTTTGAGCTCCATCGCCTGTAAAGTGGATCATGATTCTTACTGATATTTTGCAGTGCTTTCTTATACTAGATATAAGATGAACCTTAAAAACTGGTTGCTATCTTTTTATTATTCATGTTATTTTTAGAAACTTTTGTAGTCAAAGAGTGAAATTATTTGTAATGTTCAAAAGGTTTCTACAGGAAAGTAGTGGGGGTAAACTCAGAATTTTTAATAATTCAATAATCTGGGTCCATTTAAGATGGCTAAAAATATACTTTTTGTTTTGTTTACTGAGCACTTTACTGAGTTGTGACCTTTATCTCAATATGATTTTATGTACTCTGTGGTTTTAAGCACATAGAGCTTATAAATATTTATTGATATTAAAATAATGTTTGATACATATTCACTTTTAAAATTTCTTTTTGGAAGAAACAGCTCATACCCAAGTCCATACACACTAGTAGCATGCTGTGTGCCGCTACATTATGTTTAGGATTTATGCCTTAGGAAGTCATTAAATGTTGAAAATAAAGTACACACTAAATTAGAGCAACACGTTGGTGAATAATTTGTAAGAAGAACTTAGTCACTCATCCTACTAAACTATTAAGCCAGATAAAAATGCTGTAAGAAAAGTCAATTTTAAGAAATCTTTACTCCTGGGCAATTAAGTTGGAAATATCATTGGCTCCTAAAATATGATAAGATTGATCTGCAGAGGGGCCTGCGGTGGAACCTGGGCACAGCCAACGCTGAGCAGGACTGCTCCGGAGGAGACAGGTAGGACTCACAGACATCTTCCCCGACGTCCCTCACCTCAGGGGCCTGCGGTGAAGCATGGGCTTGGCTAGCACTGGGCAGGGCTGCACCGGAGGAGGCTGGTAGGCCACCCCTCGCCTCAGGGGCCTGCAGCTGAGGCTGGTGGGACTCCTGGCCATACTCCCCCTCCGCCTCTCGCAGCGCAGCACAGACCTAAGGTGGATCCTGGGTTTGGCAGTAGGTCTCCTTGCCATCTTCCCCGCTGCCCCTCACAGCAGAGGCCAGCACAGACACTGGGCTTTGCCAGCACCGGGCAGAGCCTCTCCAGAATAGACCAGTGGGGCTCCCTGCCACCCCTCACAGCAGAGACTGGCACGGAGAATGGGCTTTGCCAGTACTGAGTAGAGCCACATCAGACTAGACCGGGAGGATTCACTGCCATCTCTCTTGCTCCTCTCAGCGGCGGTGAGCCTGGGGGCTGTGATCTCCCAGCAGCAGCAGGCAGAGCCATGCCGGGGTGAGTCCCGAGGGGAAACCCAGGGGGAGACAACCAGAGACAACAGAACCATGAGGAAACATAGAAATAAGTCTCCTTCAAAAAGTCTTGACATAACAGAAGCGCATACTAGATAACCTGCAAATGCAGAATCTAAAGATGAAAATGGCAAAAACAATGGTAACTTCTGGGCCCAGAAATACATCAAATTAAAGCAGGAATTAAAATCAGAATTAATGCAGGAAATGAAGCAGGAAATAAAAGTCATAGAGCCACTGAGCCAGTACTGCAGAGAATACTTAAAGGAAACTTAGAAAGTGAAGGGGAGGCCAGTGACACCAATGACCCCAGGGGAAAAGCAACAACAGCTGGAGGAGAATGAGCTGAGAAAAAAGTATGTTAGTAATCAATGAAATATGAGTAAGTTATGAAAGTTAAAAAATTCTGAAATAACTAAATTTGCCTTAATATCTGTTACTTTAAGTATATTTATGTGTTATAGATTTAAGTTCATTTAATGTAGCAATGTGATAACTTTGTTTTATTGTACCAATTCACTTATTAGGTCACTGATGGAAATTTATCCTAAGAAAACTGATTGATATAAAAATAACCCTGTGAATGTACAAATATGTATCTTCCAGTATTCAGCTAAAGTATTTAAAATTTAACTTTTTTTCTTCTTTTTCCCCAAATTTACTAGTCTTTTGAACTACATGCTTGTAGTTAATTTCTAATGTGAACTGGTGGGTAAGGCCAGTTTTAAGAATGGAAGATATAGCAAAATATATATAAAACAAAAACTTTTGTTAAATATTCCATTAAAGGTATTGGTTGGATTCAGAGAAGAGGCATCAAGATTTAACTACTGCTACCCATTCAAAGAATAGGAAGTTGAGTTAGAGTGGTGACTTAAGTGAAATGATTTTAATATGTTAAGTACTGTATAGTGTCTCTGACTTGGAAAACCCAGAACACAGACATTGTTTGAAACCACATGAAGTGATAGCTGGAGTTGGGGGAAGGGATAGGGAGGGGTTGGGAGGGTAGAAAATGGGAAGCGATTGTAAAGTTGATATGATACATATGTGCACAAAACACCCAAATCATTGTAAATGCTATGTATTACATATGTATATTAATAAAAATAGTGGGAAAAAAGTCATAGAGCAAGAGCTACACCAAGACCTAGCTAAACTAAAAGCAAGCTTTGAGAAGCAAGTAGAGGAGACCAAAGAAGAAATGAACCAGAAGATGATGAAGGCAATACAAGAAATGAGAGAAGAACACAACAGAGACATAAATAAATGCAGATATCCAGGAAGTGAAAAACACACAGGTCACAATAAGCAACGATATCGAACAATTTCAAAATAGATTGTCAGACCTAGAAGACAAAATGACGGAGTGGGAACAGAATGACCATAAAGAATGCAAAGTAAAAAAAAAAAAAAAAAAAAAAAAAAAAAAAAAAAAAAAAAAAAAAAAAAAAAAGTGAATCATTACAACGACTGATAGATGATTCAAAGAGAAGCAGCCTGAGAATTAAGGGAGTCCAAGAGAAGACTGAGGACAGAACAAAAGGCTTAAAAGTCATATTCAAGGAAATTATGGAGGAAAATTTCCCAAATCTAAGAAGAGAAATGAACATTGAAAAACTGCAGGCATATAGAACACCAAACAATATGGATCAGAAGAGAGCCTCATCACGACACATCATAATTAAAGTAATAGAAACCCAACACAAAGATAGAATACGGAAAGCAGTAAGAGAAAAGCAGAAGGTGACCTACAAAGGTAAGCCCATCAGGATAACTGCAGACTTCTCAACCCAGACTCTAAAAGCCAGGAGATAATGGAGCAATGTCATTCAAACACTAAAAGAACACAAATTCCAACCAAGACTACTATATCCAGTAAAACTATCTTTTAAACTAGAGGGAGAAATTAAAACTTTCCATGATATAGAAAGCTTAAAGAAACTTGCAGTCACTAAGCCGTCACTGCAGAGAATTCTCAAAGAAAACTTGGATAGTGAAAGAGAGGCCAACAACACAAGTGACCCCAGAGGAAAAAAGACAAAAGCTAGAAGAGAATGAGCTGAGAAAAAAAGCCAGTTAACAACATGGAAAACCTACAATGATGGCAGGACACACAAAACATACCTCAGTAATTATCCTAAACATGAGCGGCCTCAACTCACCTATCAAAAGACATAGACTGACTGGATCAAAAAACAGAAACCCACAATTTGCTGCCTACAAGAGACACATTTTCCCCACAGGGAAACTCAGACTGAACATAAAAGGTTGGAATTGAATATTTCATGCAACAGTTCCCAGAAAACAAGCAGGGGTAGCTATATTAATCTCAGACTCATCAGATTTCAAAAAAAATAGGTGAAGAGAGACAAAGATGGCCACTACATACTGGTCAAATAAACACTAGAACAGGAAGAAATCACAATTATCAATATATATGCCCCCAACTCTAGAGCACCCAATTATGTAAACCAAAAATTACTAGACCTGAAAGGACACATAGGCCCCAATACAATTACAGTAGGGGACTTTAATACCCCACTATCACAAATAGATCAACCAGACAAATCCACAAAGATATACAACTGCTGAAAGGCGCTATAGAAAACTTGGACATAACAGACGTTTACAGGGTTTTCCACCCAATGTCAACTGACTACACATTCTTCTCAGCAGCACATGGAACATTTTCTAAAATAGGCCATGTCCTAGGTCATAAGTCATGCTTAAACAAGTACAAAGGGATAGAAAAAATTCCCTGCACACTCTCAGACCATACTGGAATAAGACTGGAACTTAACAGCAGCAGAAACAGAAGAAAATACACAAACACATGGAGGCTCAATAACTTACTACTGAACGAACAATGAATCACGGAAGAAATCAGAGAAATCAAAAACTTCCTAGAGCTAAATGATGATGGAAGTGTACATCATGTCAAAATCTGTGGGACACAATGTAAGCAGTCCTTAGAGGAAAATTCATAGCCATAAATGTACACATCAAAAGAACAGAACAGTCATAAATTCACTAATGATGCACCTTAAGGACCTAGAGAGACAAGAACAACCTAAAAGGCAGTAGAAGAAAAAAAGTTATGAAGGTCAGATCTGAAATAAATGAGATGGAAATTAAAAAGATAGATTAATGAGTCAAAGATCTGGTTCTTTGAAAGAATTAACAAAATTGACCAACCTCTTGCTAACCTCATCAAGAAAAGGCACAGATAAGGCCACTTAGAAATGAAAAGGGTGAAATTACAACAGAATTCAGAAATCCAGAATATAAAAAGAAATTACTTTGAACACCTATGTTCTAACAAATTTGAGAACTGGGAAGAAATGGATGACTTCCGAGATACATATAAAATA